>JAULBR010172472.1:0-16420 GCA_032355825.1 Melanodrymia aurantiaca | reverse complement strand
ACGATCGACTACAATGCGCATGCGCGGAAGCCATTTTCTGTTAGTAGGGCCTTATTCGATTGGACGAGGATACATGTATAATGGTTTTTTGCTGTTGAAATTTGCTGGCTTTGTAGTACAAACCATCTATGAAAAGCTGTGGTGTGTGCTATCCTATATGTGGGAAAGTGCACATAAAAGATCCCTTGCTGTTATCTGAAGAATAGTAGCCTATGTGAAGGCAGCAGGTTTTCTCTCTGACCAAGTGTCGATATATAGCCGTTCGTTTGACATCCAGCTAGTAACTGCTAATTTATAATCAATGTGTTCCGGTTGGTGTCCAGATTAAACCGGTTTTATTGTATTGCTCTGAGAATCTATCGGGTGTGTTTGGCAACAATTTGTTCTCTTTGATATATAAATAAATGCAAATATTATCAAGTGTCATTAATTGTTTTGTACTGCAAATTAAAATTCCCAACAGTTGAATTATCCGACAACATAGTGTTTTGTCTTAACTAACCATAAAACACGTCTGGTTTATCAAATTCCATTGTGTTTGCTATTCTGTCTATGGGATAGTGCACATAAAAGACCCCTTGCTGTTTTTCGGTAAGAATAGCACATGAAGCGGCGACAGCGGGTTTTCTCTGAGACCATGTGTCAATATAACCATGCGTCTGACGTCCAATAACAGCTGATTTATAATCAGTGGCGGCTTTAAATAAAACAAACTTTACTTCTTAACTTGGTGCTATTTCAGACATGCACTGAATTACCTGTGTGTGACGGAATATTATGTTGAAGACCGAACGATGTTAAATATAGACTATTGATGTTTTTGTATGATGAGTAATTTTTTATTCTGAACTGTGGTTGAGTTCAGTGCATAACTCCATTTTATTCCATAACAGAGCTTTAATCTTAATTATTGTGTACGTAAACTCGGTGATGTATGGTGACAGCTTTGATAATGTGTGATTATATTAATGAAAATAAATAATTGAATAACAAGTTTTCTTCCAGTGTTCTCAAGTAACGTTTTAGTAACAAAATGGCGATTTCATGGAATTATATTTATTACTGTGACTGACCAGAATTATGTCTGCTTCTCTATTTAGTTTCGTTTTTTTTAAACAACTGAGAGTGGAGCCTTAACATAAGTAACTATTAATCCGTTTGTGAATCACGATTTGTAATAGACCGAATATTTCTGTCTCTATAAACATATTTTCCATGTTTATATACATTTTTTATTATTTGGATATTTTAAACAGCAACGAAAATCAAAATTTAAAAATAAAATATCCAAATAATAAAAAATGAATATAAACATGGAAAATATGTTTACAGTTTATAGAGACAGAAATATTCGGTTTAGATTTGTAACTGATCAAAACAAAGGAAAATGCAAACAAATTTTAATATCACTTCGCTTTGTTTGCGATTATTATATAGACCATCTAAAAGGATTCTTCATTACTTAATTAACATTGCTGTTATTCGAAGAAGGCTTGCCTATGTGACTTGAAAAAAAGCACTTATTGACCACAAATATGTTATAAATAGCGTGAAACGGAATTGTTCTATATGAAATTTTTTATATAATGTACGTCAATCAGAAACGCGCGTATATACTGTACCTGAATATGTCCAGTCCGATAAGTCAGCTGCAAAAACCAGGACACTATAGTAAACACAATTATTTCAAATGCAGCACTTACAGCTGTCCGTGGAATTGGCCAAGAGGCAGGATTCTTTTACAAGAGACATTTTCGAGAGCTGTAGGTGGGAGTACTCGAGACATAATTGAAAACACGATTCCAAACCTTATTAACGAGCTCACTCAGTTAGTTTCGAAACGTCCAACACTCGGGTCTGTCTGGTGTCAAAAAGGCAAATAGCTTTGAATGCCTTGTGAATAATATGACTTTAATGGGTTTTATCTATGTTTATTTGTCTTTGAACTGTGTTTGACCATGATGACATGGGATATTTCATCAATGTTTCAAACATGCCTCTGCTTTTATGTATAATCAAACCCTCTCCCAATATTGTCACATGAAAATAATATAATAATCAATTGCTTCTTTGCTATATACTAGTATGTACTAGGCTAGGGTGTCTGTTGGTGGTTTTACAGTGTCCGTGAGCGCAACTATATCTGTGTAATTTTAAAGGGAATCTGTCACACGATTTTGGATTCAAATGTATAAGCTAAATCACATAATAAGGGTTCTTTTATATGCTCTTTCCCACAGACAGGACTGTACATACAATGTCCTTTGTTAAAATGTTGGTATCGGCTGTTTAGTCTTCTACTAGTCAGAATGATCATGCATGGAGTCGGTAGCGTGTTGCGTGACGACACGCAATGAGGCGCCGTCACTAAGTCAACACGCCAATGGCTATGATATAGAAACGAGAAAGACAAGAATGATATGTGTTGGCCAACATTTTAATTTAGATCCGTATCGACATGTGGATGGTGATTTATTGAAGACGAACTCCAATGTAAACACTATATAAATAGAAGAAAAAAAGTATAAAATGGCGGTATTCTAACCTATACTGCATCGATTCGTATTGTAGGATCTTAATGGTTAAACCGGCTAACCAACGTGGTCATCTTCTGAAATGAATGCCAAATTAAGCTGACCTATTAATTGTAAAACAATTACACGACCAATGCACAACATGCCGAAGTATGACTATTTTCAGATTAGGTATACGAACATTTTATAACTTTCAAAATCTAAGCTAATAAGTGAAATTGTAAAAACCACCAGTCACCATTTTAGCGCGAAACGCACGATCACGTGACGACGCAATAAACCGAGTTTCACGAAATTAAACTTTATGTGAGCAGAGAAGAAAACACATAAGAGAACAATTCCATGAAGTAGTAGGCTATATAAATCTGTATGTTGCAATGTCTGAATGAACTTTCGAAGGAAATTTTATATTCGGCTTTTTAAAAACATCGTTCTTGTCTTGCTGGGTATTTAGATGTCTACCAAGAGATGTTTATTTGAATTAAATACACAAACGGGAAACTCATAAATCATTGCGTTTCACCACGGAACGAATTCCACACAAAGAGATCAATGTTTGACACTCAATGTAAAAATTCCACATGCATTTCATGTATCACCACTGGCGAATTAGTTGCTAATTTTAACGAAAATAGCAAGCGTTGCATTCAAGCGATATCGAACATTAATCTGTCTTTGTCACACAGAGTACTGTGTATTTGTGTTCGTTCATATTTCATATAATTAATGTTGCCAATTACCATACCTGATTCCTTCGCCCTATAGAATGTCCATTTAGCATTTCCATATTTTGGAAGAATACCGTGGATAGGCTACGACACATAATCGATAATAATCGTGGGCAATATTTCATTGCTCAAAATACGCCAAAAGACTACTTAAGAAAACTCATAATACTAACTTGCTTTGCGTCCATTTTTGTCGTTATTTTGCGCATTTTTAGCAACGTGTCGCATTCACTAGACGTCAAGTTTTTATAAACAGCACTATTAACGTAATTGCTCTTAGCAGTTTGTATGGTGGAAAACGCAGAGCTTAATATCTCATATCTTTAAGAACCTTTTAATAATAATTATAGTTGACGGAACACTATTGAAAAATACCAATAACAAGCTGTTTATTGGTTTTATTAACTTCCTCAGAAGAAATAAATACATTAGGTTTGAAAGCCACACGGCTCTTAATAACATTCAAACAATTATTGCAAAATTATTCAGTAACGTTTATTTTACAGGGCCTTCACTGTTTGGGTCTGGACAGGCAATCTGTCTTCTTGATTGGGTATCCAGGACAACGTGCTTGAACCATTTCTGGACATAGACACATCAATCTATTATCCATGAACCCCAGTATTGGGGTGGGGACGATTTTTAGGAAATTATAGCCCACACTTTTAAAACATTTTCCATATCGATGTATATATTTTTTCCTCATGGTTGTGACTTCAACACGTATCACATAATTTAAAGGCTACAGACTACCCAAAAATAGGAACATTAAGCCTCTCAAATCACCCACACCAAACTGGTGAAAGTTTAGTTAAACGTCATCAAATCCACATCATGATCTTAATCATACATTAAACTGCTTTTATCATCACATCAGTGGACCAGGTACTGCTTGTTATGGACACGGAACTTCATTTTATGTCAGCGGACAAAATGCAACATCCGTCACACACAATTATGTAATAATTTTCCTTATACTTTGTTTTTCAAGCTGAATTATAATTAGTAGTCTTCTACTGGAATTTCCCAGTAGCAAATATAATAATATGTGGTATCAGGTTCGTTCTGAGACCATGTATCAAAATAACCATAAATTTGCCATCTAAGTGTTGTCCAATGTGGACTACAAATCACAGATAGAACAAAATTTGTGTAAATAATATTTAAAGTTGTGATTTTTAAATTAAATAACTTTTAAATGTAGTTTTAAAGTCTTGAAAATGTGAATGGAATTTTACAAAGTAGTGTCTTTTGAAACTTAAATATTTGCCAGTACATTGTACATACACAAATATACACCTAAAATTATCCATCAGTAAATATTTTACAAATGAAGCATTTCTCACATTTTCCTGTCTAGACAGCAAAAGTAGACAATTCACATATGTCTGTATCATGTACTACGTACGTTGTATTAACAAATGTCTATTTTATCAAACAGTAGAGTTGATTAATATACATGTATTACATGTATTAACAAATGTCTATAACAAAAAGTAATGACAACTGATGTATTTTCCTGTAATGCAATATTATAAAATTGTGTCTATTTGAAACTCTTTCCCTGGAGACGATATCGACCAAGAATAGCCAGCTCACTCCAGACAACAGCTCAATATTGTGACATATATTAGAGTTATGTTCCTTTGCAGTCATCTTCAACCACAGAGACTAGTGCATTAATATGTCAAAAACAATCAGCTGATTGGACTTCACTGGAAATGCTACACTTCAAGGCAAGTCACAATAGAACATGATATGAATTTATTCTATAGATAGATCTAAATTTTAAGCTACTAAAACTACTCAGTTGGCTACACATAATTATGAAGCAGCCACTTGTATTTAGAGGTGATCTTTCTATTCCATTCAATCATCTAATTTAGTACATCATACAATATGTCTTCACTGACCGATGGGTTGCTAATTAACACAGGTTTGACGCTATATGCATCTACCCAATGGAAAATGGATAACTCAAAATACAAAACAAGGACCGTGTTCTGCCATTATTACTTCCCTTTAATGTTGATGCAAATACTATATACACACAATCAAACTTCCCAAGGCTTTATAAACAAGATGAAGTGTGTCAGTTTATATACATCAAACTTTAAATCTTCACTAGATATTAACTTCATACGGTTACACGTTCAAATATGCCACCTTACACAATCAGGGGACGAACATTAGCATCCCCATAGGCAGTGACTCATAAATACAGGTGAATACACACAAGCAAAACCTTTCCTAACACATACATGTACATGTATACAGTCAAACCTGTCTTAAGCGGCCACCTAAGGGAGTAGCAATAAGTGACCTCTTAAGACAGGTGGCTGCTTGATACAGGTCGTAATGCACTAAAATTAATGATTTGGTAGAATATTATGGTGACCCTTTAAGACAGGTGGCTGCTTAATAAAGGTGGCCGCTCAAGCAGGTTTGACTGTATATATCTAGCGAAAGAACATACCTGATTTTAACTGTGCAGTTCCACTATCCCCAGACAAGAGTGAGCCGGACGTTTCGCCCATCATTCCTCCAATGCCGCTGTCTGGGTAAGAACTCTGTGCACATTGGTTCTTCCGCAGCAGCTCCTGCTCCACCAGCACCTTGCTCAGTTGTCGTGCTTTAGGAAGTTCTGGAATTCTTACAGTGCTCATACCCGTTTCCTCATTGGTAGTCATCGGCTTGTGCCGTGACAGTGAAAGACGTGTACACCTATCATGTGTGTTTAGACTCTTTGTCCGCGTCAACGAACCAGACTTACAGCTTCCGTTATGATTTGTCCCATCACAATTGGGATCATCATGGAATCCAAGGTCTTCCTTGTCTACCGGGGAAGCAGGAAGGGATCGCAGCATACGCTGTATAGCATCACTATCAAACATAGTGTTTGTGTATAAAGGAGTCAAGGGTGTCTGGGGTGTTAGTGGTTCAGGCGGGGAAGGCCATTCTGGCGATTCCGATGATGATGTGTGGCGCGAAGCAGATATCTCTACGGTTAGCCGCGTACCTTGAGATAACCTGCTGTCTGGCCACTTTTGGCTGCTTGTAACTGCTGTCTGTGACATACTACTACCAGGTCTGGTCAGCGAGTCCACATTAACACACATGTTATAACTTGGAGGCTTATCTATCACAACTCCATTTCCGACAGTTTTCTCTCTGCTATTGCTTGTGAAAGAACTAAGATGAGGACTGCCCATACTATCCATAGTAATCGCAGACATTGCCGAGTTTGGTCGTTCAGTTACGCTTCTCGCTGGCGATGACGTCAGTGACGACGGACAAATTGGCATAGATTTCCTGAACACAACCGTCTCGCTATCCGACGCTGTGCTCGGGTTTCTCATACTCGCTGCTGTACAGTTGTCGTAGACGGAGCTGTTGGACGCAGGCTTGATCATGGCAGAGTACCTGTATCCGCTGTGATCCTCGGCCGCGTCGTCCGGCTTGAAGCTCAGCATGTTCGGTGACTCTCTCCGGGGCGACGGCTGCTGAACTCGCACGACCGCCACGTCGAGGTGGTCGCATGGAGCCGGGGGATCAGTCTGACCTTCAACTTGACGCTGGTGGCTCGGCGAACTTGGAGAAGATGCAGATGTAGTCTTGTTACGAATTCTCTGTAAAATGAACGACAGAGTTTTCAATTTTACCAAATAATGAAAATACAAAATACACAAGATAAAACATTTAGACCTGACTATTTTGAAGGTGTGAAGCATAATAAGACCTGACTATTTTGAAGGTGTGAAGCATAATATATAATTATAAACAATTTAGTGGTAAAAAGATATACCAAACCTTGAACAAATATTTTAGTCAATAATTTTAAGTAAAATTTGTGATTGCTATGGCAATGAGCTTTAAAGGGGAAAACTTGCCAAATATCGAATTAATGTTGAAAAACCTTTTTTCTTTTCTCTTATTATTTAAATTCTTTAAAATTTATATTAAAATAGAACAATAATTTTGTTATTTCCAAATCTGTTATCGTTTTTCAAAACCAAATTTATTTAAAATTACACAAAAATTCTGCAAACGATGTATAAGTTTGGAAACATTTAGTGCTTGGAGGGATACAAAGATTCATTTAGTACCATAACAATCAATTCTTAACAGATCTTGCAACAAGAAATGTAACAACAATCTAAAGAAACAAAGCATCAAGAGTTGTCTCCCCTGAAAGATAGCATCGTCCAACAATAACAGAAATGTTTGAACTGAAAATGTAAAATAAAAATAAAATCTTTAATTAGTAGAAGGACACCACCATTTTGGATAGCAGGAAACATAAAACAAACGGAATAAACCAAAAATAAGTAACATTAAGAAAATAAAACAAATTGCATGCAGTATGATTACAATTAAATGCACTCATGTAGTGTTATGTCTATGAGACAACTGTATATAAACGAGAGATCTCTGTAGACCATGTGTTGAAAAATACCAAAGACTGATAATTAATCAATGTGTTAATGGTGTCATCAAATAAACTCACACAAACAAATGGTGCCATTGCTCATGAAAAGGATGTGCAAAGATTTATAAATTTATACAACATAATGTTCTGTCTTATGGTACCGTTACACACTAAGTACCGGGGTATGAATGTAAACAATTGAAAAAAGTTAACGAACAGTGGAGTGATATCACACAGTATACATTATCAAAAATATGTTTATACGCATTATATTGAATCTCTAAGGCAATAACTTTAGTCCTCTTTGTAGAATTTATTTTTGTATTAATGTTTATATAGTATATTAAAAAACTCAAACATTACAGTTTGCAATAATTGTTCTTTTAATACGATGTTGACTATACATTGTATCTCAAGAAATTTGCTTCTATGTGCGATAATAATCTCAATAGATAAAGGGAAGTAATCACTTCAACCTTCAAACAAGATGCTTGCTCATTGTACATGAATATAAAAATTAATAATATTAGAAGACAATTATTTATTAATACTTAATTACAGAATCAAATTATGAAGATAATTTACAATGACATTTTAAGATATTTTGTCTACTGTAATATTTGGGCGACAAAAAGGTTATACAAACTTTGTGTCAAAACACATTATTGTTTATTTTAAATCAATACAACCTAACATTAATTATGTCCTTGCTTTTTACTCATTTTTATGCCTATAAGCATTTGCTAACAATAGAATGTAAACATTTTAATTTGTACCCTAACCCATACATCACATTCACAGAATTAAAAAAGTACAAAATCATAAAACAAAAGAACAAAAACAACGGAATTCGTCAAGTGAAAGAAGTCATCAGAGATGAGCTAGAGACAAAGAAAAGAAAGAGTTAATAAAGGAAAGAAAGACAGAAAGTGAAAAGCTCATGCAGTTGACCGGTGTGGTCCATATCTGATGCTGACCTTGGGTGGACTGAGCTGGAGAGAGTTGGCAGACGAAGCTTTCCGTGCAAACCGCTGTGTGGGAAACTGAAGTAAAATAAACAGTACTCCTTTCACTGATTGATTGAATAGGTTAGCAATACACATGTTATTCTGTTAATACAACCAGTCTCCGACAACTGATTTCTTCTCTCCATGTGAGTCGAAGTGACAATTGTTAAAAAATAACTTACCAGTTTCTGGTGAAAAGAGGGGATCAATTTTAATCAAATTTTCGACAAAAGTGTTTATAATTATCTGCATTAACAATTATTAATAGCTTAAGCAGAATATCTGAGAACATTTATTTAAAATTAAGCATTCTACAATTGTATTGGTGCCCTTGCCATTCATTGGAAGAGACTAATATGTAAATACTATTTGTTACTGCAGACAGATGATGTCCACCACTGCCATATTAACAACCATAACAACACATAAACAATGTTTTGAAAACACAAAAATATTTGCTACATAATATTTATACGTTGGATTATTTGTAATTTCTTTAAGTTTCATACATGTTATAAAATACGCTATTGAATCCCATTCTTGCTTGAAGGAGATGACAAATAAATTTTAATGCATACAATTTCCTCTGTGAATTCCTATGATTCCAAACACCTATTGATTAACCTCTGGCTGTATTACAAAAAGCACAAAATGATGGTCTTTGAATCTTACTCATTATGGGCACTGACCTCTTCTGGGATTCAGGAAATAGGAAAAGAGACAGGACTTATTGAACTGGTTAGCAATCATTAACTGACGTCAGAAGTGGCTCATTTGTGTCAAACTCAAATAGGACATGCGGAAAACAAAATCTATTTTGTTTATCTACCATGTGGTATGTGTGGCTGATATAATCTATGGTTTTCTCTACCATGTGCTATATGAGGGAGACAAAACCTACATTGTTTATCTAGTATATGGTAGATGTCTTGCTTATAATATATGGGGACATAATTATCATAATAATAGTTTATTTACCATGTTGGATATGAGGGGACACAATCAATATATTATTTATCTACCATTTTGGATTTGCTGGTATGAAATAAATATTGTTTATTTCCCATATTGGATGTGTTGGAACAGAATTAATCTGATTTATTTACCATCTTGGATATGTGGGGACAAAATTAATAGTCTATCCACCATTTTGGATGTGTGGGGTACAAAATCAATATTGTCTATCTTCTACATTGTGTGTGTGGAAGACAAAATCAATCATGGCTGTGTTTGTGACAAAATCAGATACATAAGGGACCGTGCATGAATGTCAATGCATTTCATAGTTTTCGGAAGGTGGGAACAGGGTAATGCCAAGTTCAGATTGCATTTCATGTAAAGACATTGGTCCACTGTTGATCAATGTTTTATGTATATGTGTCAAATATTGTCAATGAATGTTATAACTTCATCTCGATTGTTCTAAAACAATGATCATCTTCTGAGGTGTGTGAGGTAAAAAAATCAAATCCTCATCAGTGTTTTTACAGAACTTTCAATCAGTCATCCGTGACTGGAACATCAATTGCTGTGGTATGTGCTGTCCATGGGGAAAGTGCATAACAAGTATGGCTAACACCAATAGAAAAAGAGTAGCCTATGTGGTAATATTAGACTTGTGATCATGTGTCAAAATCACCATGCATTTGACATCTGTCTCTAGTGGTGTCAATCAACCAACTTTAGCTTCACCATCACAATATTAAGTTTAAAGGGTAATTGAACAATCATGATATAAATGTTGATAGAAGTATTTGACTAATTTTATAGGTATAACTGCACCTGCACCAATTTATACATTTTGCATTAAAACTACCAGGTACTGATGTACATGTAGATGTGGTTTTATAGATGTCACAAGCTCTGAGATAATATTTGATAGTAAACTGGAAAACATTGATGTCAAATAAAAAGACCTTGACTATTTTTAACTCATTAATGTCAGACAGGGAACCACAATTGGGTTATCATAACAATTTATAGTAATAATCAAATGTCAAAGTCAGAAATTAATTGATTATTCTCAGAAAATGTTGACATGCACAAAATGGATGCATTTCCAGTTGGACTTTGGAATATTTATTTAATATTCCTATAGATTGGATAATGTCCAAACATGGTTCAAGAGCGCTGTCCTCAATATGCAATCCACAAGGCTGGATTCCCTATCAAGGATAGAAGGTGGAGCAGGATATTGGTGCTATGGATTTACAAATTAATTAGTAGATACAATATTGAAAAGAAATGGGTATAAAAGGGTATTGATATAGAAGTCTCAATAGAGAGGGAAATTGGGTGAGAGTTTAGATAGTGGTCACTTACTGAGCAGCAGTCTTTAAAGCGACAAGCATCTGTCGGTGTCTGGAAGTTAAGTCCCCACTCACATCCATTTGCTGCATCACGCCAGTGAACAAAACACTCTGTGGCGGGACAGATGATGGTACCTGCAGCAATAACTTACATTGTAATAGTTATAACATTCTGTAATTACATGTACATTACACTTGTCTCATTGTTTACAACATAAATATAATGATATACATTTATTATACACCAAAGGACACTGGGTCATCATGTAAACAAGAGCTGTACATATAAAACAAATAATGAATAAAAAATTTTTTTAAACAATATTGATTTCTTACAAATTGTAATGGTATTTGCCCAAAATTAAGGTGCAAATTCCATTTGTCTGTAATCTGTATGTGTATATGGGTAATCCGTAGTCCATAAAGATCACTTTCTATGTACGGTGTATATAGGTTGAGTACATTCCATTTGTATGTCTCCGTATGCATGTGCACCTGTGTATCCGATCACTCTACGGGCAGACAGGAGCATGCTGTGCACCCAATGCCTTTATTGACAGAAGTGTTATGGAATTACACATGTATATGTATGCAGCCGATGCATTACGGATTACGTATACAGATTACAAACAAACAGAAATTACACTTCTCAGGTGATCATGACATCTCAGCTGCTTTTCTGCACCTCAAAGGAATAACAAACAAGAACTTGTCATAACAACAACTGCATTTGATTAACTTTTTAAACTGCTTTCGGCATAAACACATTTGGAAAGATTATGCTGTAAATCAGTTGTTATGGGCAGATCTAGTAACTTTAGACATTATGTCACATGACCGCTTTCAAAAATAGTTCCAAAAAGCAAATTATGAGTAGGGTACAAGTGTGGATGTTTCCAACCTCCTAAACTAATTCTGGATCTGTGTATGTTGTAAAACCATTACAAGTATTACCGGTAATATACACATTCTTCTTTAAATACTATATATAATGCAAACCTGAGACGGTCAACAACATCTGTTTCTTACAACAGCTCTTATATTGATCAGGAGAAATTATTCCTAGACAGATTTTTAACCCTTTCTCTCTTAGGATGAGAGATGCTGAGGTAAATGCTTAACCAATCTTCTGTAGATCGTGATATTTAAGACAACCTAGATTGTTACAGATTAAACAGAATCGGGATCACACGGTGAAGGAATGAAACAAGCTACATGAAAATGAATTTCAAAATGTCATTATATTATATAAATTAGCTTAGTATATGATGTACGAATCGATCGCTAAAACATGCATCTAGATAGTTAGAACATTTTCTAAGGTCACGTTATTATCTGGAGTCAAGACAATCATGGCGGCAATAAGCAGGCCTAGTATATATTTAGATGTGATAATAAGTCAACTAAAATTGAACTCAGAAAGCGGCTAGCTATTAATTAATTAATAATAATAATGCTAATAAAGTATTTATTCCTAATGTGGATATCGACATTTAATTCCTGAATGAGTTACCGGGTAGTCTCGGTCTACAGACGATTGCAGACTGTGATCTGGTTTATTGAGACTATAACCATTATTGACTACTGCCACCCCCACCACTGCCCCCCTCCCCCACCCCACCCACCTCCTAGTATCAAAAAGTATCCCATTAAGAGAACAGAAGATAAAAAAAAAAAATCAAAAATGAAATACGATATTAAAACCACAAATGTTTATCATCTGCTCCTTACATAAATGTCAGGGCAGGAATTTTGATAAATGAACAAATATTATTCCCAGAGGCAATATCAGTAATAATTTGTAGAGTTGTGCATGCCATAGACAGCACAACCGAAGAAAATCTTCATTGGTTCTGTCAGCTTAACTAATCAACAAGTTTATTCAATCACTGACCCAGACTGGTCTAATGACATGGTACAAATTCCAGTCGAGCAGTGTGAATACATCTGATTGCCACTCTGAGGATGTCTCTGTTTCCAGCAATGCTTGCCAGGAACATTACACAAAGGAAAACAATCATTGATGGTGAACATTCCTGCGCATAAATTGTGATTTATTTCAAACCTCATAGTGATCAATGCACTGCAAGGAAATCGCAATTGACTGAAATCAATAATGTGTACAACCACAAAAATCAAAGTGCGTTAATTAATAAAATTTGGTAAATATTTGATTTAACACGAGGAAGGTCTAATTTCAGTGTGTGTGTGTATTCTTGATAATCAAATAATACAAGAAATTAGACTTGTCAAAGCCAATACACAGACACTGTGTAAGTAAAGTTAAGTTTCACCATGTTATTACTTATAACTTTTAATACTGTCATCTAGTACACTTGTTAAAAGATTGTAAAATTAGCCATTCCGTTAGTACACTTTTTAATCTGCTAATGGAGAGGCGCAAACATAGCCTTTTATTACTCTGTTTCTGATCCATTATCTTTTTATTGTAAGATTACTATTTTATGGTATTATGTATATATAACAAATAATATAGATGAAAAATATATCTTTTTCAGTAATGTTTAACATGACATTTACCTACCAGCCATTCTATAAGTTTGACATTTTGTGACAATTAATTACAAGAAGTTAAGTACTGTAAAGTCCTGGAATTTGATTACTGAGTAAGTTATGCGAAATCAGCAATTATCTAAGTTCAGTTGACATACATGTAGCTATGGAATAATAGTTTCTGGCACGAGTCCTTTTGTAGATTGATTTTCTTGAGACGTGTTCTAGCACCCCTTTCTATCGCATTCAGTTAATAAGGAAAACATTCTTTAATATGCACAAGTTATCTCTATGATTTTATCATTGTACTTGTCTTGCCACAAGTTGAAAATATTGTGCAGAACTGCAACTGTAGAGAAATATCTTGATTCATTATATATTATATTGTTTTGTTTGTTGGTCCATTCTAACAGTGGCAATGAAAAATATGTATAGTTTAAAGCATGAATCTGGTGATATACAATGGATATGTATGAAAGGGTAACAACAAAACCTGGTTGAGTTATTTTGACATCAAAGATTTTCTCCACATGTCGGTTGTATGCTGTTATCTGGAAGACGGTATTTGGCGTGTCCTCGATACAGGTGATGTTGATTGGAACGACATCATCCGACACTCTTTGCCATCGCATGTACTCACCATCTCCGTGCACCTGGAACACGTCGGCCCACAGCCTGAAATACACCAACATTACAATTACAACAAATATTACAATCATAAGCATGCACTGACAAGGTTACAACTTAAGTACCTTGATCTGACAATGTTACAAATCAAGTAGCATGATCTGACATAATTACAACTCTGGTAGCATTATCTGACAAGATTACAACACAAGTAGCATATGATTGATGACAAGATAGCAACTCAAGTAGCATGATCTGACAAGATTACAACTTAAGTAGCATGATTTGACAACATTACAACTCAAGTAGCATGATCTGACAACATTACACCTCAAGTAGCATGATTTGACAACATTACAACTCAAGTACATGATCTACAAGATTACAACTTAAGTAGCATGATCTGACATTACACCCCAAGTAGCATGATCTGACAACATTACAACACAAGTAGCATGATCTGACAACATTACAACTCAAGTAGCATGATTTGACAAGATTACAACATAAGTAGCATGATCTGACAACATTATGACTTAAGTAGTATGATTTTACAACATTACAACTCAAGTAGCATGATCTGACAATATTACAACTCAAGTACATGATCTAATAGATTATAACTTAAGTAGCACGATCTGACATTACACCTCAAGTAGCATGATCTGACATTACACCTCAAGTAGCATGATCTGACAACATTACAACACAAGTAGCATGATCTGACAAGATTATAACTTAAGTAACATGATCTGACAAGATTACACCTCAATTGAGGTAGCATGATCTGACAAGTTTATAACTTAAGTAGCGTGATGTGACAAGATTACAACTCAAGTAGCATGATCTGACAGGATTACAACTCAAAGTACCATGATCTGACAAGATTACATTACAACTTAAGTAGTATTATATCACTAGATTATCACAGACATCAAGAAAATATGCTGGAGTACTGAAAGAATGAATGAATGAATGAATGAATGTTTAATGACACCCCAGCACGTAAAAAGACATCGGCTATTGGGTGTCAGAATATGGTACAGACAAAAAGTATACATATAAATGTTTACTTCTCTCACTACTAAAGTATTGATATTTCAATATCACAGAATAATTTAAATTTCATAATGCTTTTGTGTTCTTTATTGTCTAAAAGTTAACGGAAATAATATAAAGTTAAATATTAATTACCTCTTAAGAACCAGCTTAATAAGATTTATAAATAATTCAGCACTAGTCACAGTGTTCAATCTAGGAATTCGCCATAGTAATGGCTTTCAGAACACAACTATTTTCTATAGCAAAAACAAAATTTTAGACATTGAAAATTGTTTTCAGAAATGTATATTGGTCGGTTGGATCCATGTGTTTGTCCGCTTATCAGTTTAAAACATATCAAACATTTAACTTCCTATCAAACCATTGACTTACTATCAAACAATTCACTTACAATTCACTTACTATCAAATAATTCACTTATTCTCAAACAATTGACCTAATATCAAACATTTTTACTGGGTCAAGGCCACCATGTGAGTCTCCATTTTCTGCCAAATTTGATCAGTGCTACATATGTCTGAAATCTTGTTTTAAATCTGTGACCAGTAACCAATTGACATGAGAAATTAAGTCAGATGTACATTGTATTGGTGTGGAGCTGACAAAGATGAAATGGTAAGATTCATCCCTGTTTATAATTTTGTGCAAATGTATGGTATATGAAATTTTTGTTTTCGTGCAATAATCATTGCCAATTTATTTTGATTTATTTTAGGGAGGTGGATGTAGCTTAGCACAAGGGTGGGGTGGGGGGGGGGTCTGCCTGAAGCTTGTGAGGTCAAAGAATTGATCATTCCAACCAGTGATCCATGACTGTAACATCAGAGGCAGTAGTGTATGTTATCCTGTTTGTGGCAATGTGCACATAAAAGATCATTTGCTGCTAATCTGCGAGAATGTGGAGTTAGCAGGGTTTTCTGAGACAATGTGTTGATGTAAGGAATGTGCACATAAAAGATCCTTTGCTGCTAATCTGTAACAATGTGAAGTTAACAGGGTTTTCTGAGACAATGTGTTGATGTAAGGAATGTGCACATAAAAGATCCTATGCTGCTAATCTGTAACAATGTGAAGTTAACAGGGTTTTCTGAGACAATGTGTTGATGTAAGGAATGTGCACATAAAAGATCCTATGCTGCTAATCTGTAACAATGTGAAGTTAACAGGGTTTTCTGAGACAATGTGTTGATGTAAGGAATGTGCACATAAA
>JAULBR010172361.1:0-16432 GCA_032355825.1 Melanodrymia aurantiaca | reverse complement strand
GCTGTCTGCCCACGACAGAAGTTAGTGTTAGTATGAGAGAGGAAACCCGCTACTCCAAATTGATAAGTAGCAAGGGACCTTTCATATGCACTTCCCCACAGACAGGTTAGCACATACCACAGCCTTTTTAAAACCAGTTGTGGACACTTGTTGGTATAAGTGGTATTACAACTACCCATTGAGCCTGGCGGAAAGTGAGATCCACTCGCGGGGTTCGAACACTGTTCCTACCCGCCTGTAGTCCGTGGCATTAACCACTACACCACGGAGGCCGGTTTAATAATTAATGTCTTCCAGTGGTATTGTTAATGTTAGCAAACCAATATTAACTTTGATAGAAGCCAGTCTGGGCCTCCATTCTGATTGACAATGATGTAATGGGATGATGAATGGTTATCCCAGCGTGTGCCTCCATGCATAATGATGATAATGTCAAAGTTGCAGCTTTTAAAGCTGTGCCAAGATTCTTACATGTTCCTCATGTCAGAGTAGATGCAAATGTGAAAACTGGCATTGTAAACCAACTTTAGAACTGGCTTGAATGCTAAACATATTATACATTAATGAAAGTAACATTTCATTCACTGTTTTTATACATAGTACTCATATTTGTTTTACATTACATGTATTTGTGACCAACCTGATAAGATTTTTTGTTTTACAGAATTTGAAAATATTTATCATTTAAAAAAAATAATAAATAAAAAACCGCCCAAACAATTTGTTTTTTTAAAGTTAATAAAAAGCAAATCTAATAATTCAAAGACTGTTGCATAGATAAGTTCTTCATGTACATGTAAGGAACCCCTAATAATATCCAGTTGTAAATGCATAATATCTGATTATTAAGGCTTACTTGACATTCCCTAGCTTAATTGTTTAGGTATTTTTGCTAAGATTAAGAAATACATGTACGTTCTACCGTATACAATGTATGTATTTTTACTAAGATATAGAGGGTACTCCCGGGTGTCTTGTGATATAATTCATCAGTACTATAGTTGATAAAAGTGTATAATCCAACGCTTAAATTACCTGAGGATTTTTATACATTTATCAATGAGTGCTGATAAATTATGATATCACAAGACATGACGGGTCATTTTTATCTTTCTGTCTTAATTGTGATAATTATTACCGTAGCAAAAATTAAATGAAAACTTGCAATGTTTTGTCAAACGCATTGATGTCATAGCAGGTAGCAACAATATTATGACCTCATGTTTAGAACTGTCAAGTTTCTTGGTGATTGGTCCTAAAAACAGTCTGTAGACCAATCAAAATTATAAGATGTGATCATTCCTCCATCAATGTACTTATTTCAATAGATCATTTTGCTGTTAAACTAACAGCGGATATAAGAAAAGTTTAATGGAAGATCTATCAGACTAGAATGTACTCTGCGCCTGTGAAAACATGGCACATGCAGTTATCTGAGCATGCATTCCACAGGCATATGGCCACTGGAACTTACAGTTGCCAGGACAACTGACGGGCATATTACAGCACAGGTACATGTATATATACACACACACACACACACACACAGAGAAATGGGCTACTGTACGCAGATGAATGTTTATGCTCTGTCCAAGTATAAAGCACACAAATGCACGAACATTCTCAACCACAAGTAAAGTTACTCACCAGGTTCTGTTGGGCGGCGGAACTGTCCTTCCTCTGTTCTTTCTGAGCCTCGAGAACCATTTTGTCCCTCTCCCACCCACTCTGGCTAATAGTGTGTAGCAAAGTGTGGGGGTCACTTGAGGTTACTAGTGTTTGCAGCTTGCATGGATGGCTGGATGGGGATCCTCTCTGTGTGTGTGTGTGTCTCTCTCTCTCTCTGAGACTCACATGTGCTGTATCTTACTTCATTTGGCAGCACTGTGCAGGTCTGTGCTCATGCAGTCCCAGACCATGTCTGCTGCGTGTTGAATGTTTACACCACTTTTTAACCTGAGCTTATTATACATATATATATATCTGATATTTATCATTTATAGCTTACTGTGCCTGCTTTATCAGGTTGGCGGGGGTGTGTGTGCATTACTGCAAGACAACATGGGGAGAAAAAAAAAATTAACCATAATTATAGTGTTTGGCATCAATTTTATTCTTCAAAATATAAATAAGTTTAGAGTTTTGTCCACAGGTTTACCATAGTTACAAATGGTTATTTCTTTGTAAAAGTTTCTTTAACATGCTACAAAAGCATACAGGCTAATGTGTTCTCAAATACACTATCATTACGAAAAATGGTATTGGAAGAAACTCCTCCACCACATAGGCTATGCTTTTTTATTAACGGTGGTGGGTTTTGTTTATGCACATACCGGTACCCACAGAGATAAGAGCACACATATAATTATACCATATGTTTGGTACCAGTCATGGACCAGTGGTTAGAATGGGGGAAAAAGTTTTTTTCTGGTTTATTAATGAAGATCTTTCCTATCAACCTCATATACCCAAGGCAGATAATCTAACCACTGAGCTATATCCCACTCATTGCTAAATTGTGTATTTGTTCTGGCCACCTAATGACCTATCATGTATTGATTGTCATTGCCACCATGAGGCAGGGCTATTATTACACAAGTACGTACTACTACTATCCTCATCAACCTCCAAACACACATTAGAAAAATCACATTTTCATTATAAATAATTCATGTTATATAATACTGGTAAGCTGAAGAGCTGGGTATATACAAAGCATTGAATTGAATCAAAATGACACCTTTTTCATTGGGAATTATGGGACAGGGTTTTAAAAAATGAAATTTTCTGAGAAAAAAACTCAAGGGTTCCGTTTTTTTTACCATGCCACCAATTTTTCCTTCTGATCAACGTCTGGTATTTTCCATGGACATTGTTTGGTGCCATGATACAGACATATATGTGCTGGCAAATCTTAATTAAAAAATAAGTATTTTCAATCTCAGATTGTGTTCTGTATTAACAAGATGCTTACATGATTATTATTATAATACGATGGTTGTGTATTTGTAGCTGCAGCATGCAACTTGAAATTGATGTTGAGTTTTGCTGTTGGTGGATTGCTTGGTGACGTCTTTCTCCACCTTCTACCTGAAGCTTGGGCGTACGAGGATCAAGGTCAGTCTTCTATCAAGCAGGCGTGTCTGCAGGGTGGACCTCCCTGTTGTCAATCAAGCATCCTGCTTGTCAGCATGAACCATGAACTGTTATAATATACATGTATTTTAAAACTACAATTTTGTTTATTTTCTTGTTTCTTCACTATCAATAAATTCACCATACATCTGCAGTCACTGTTTGTTATTCAATCCGATGTGTCCGAATGAATAGCTCTCTTGATTCATTTAACCTGTAGCCTCTTTAATCGATTACACTTGTTTAGCACATATCGATAGATGCTGAGTCATCTTCCTGCTCATGATGTCAAATCTGACGAGGTAGGACAACTCAGATAGAGATAAAATCACTCCTTCCCGTGACCAGGAAAAAATAACTTTTTTATGAATTGCGGAAATACCTAATTTTGATTAATTAATCTATATGTGGGTATACATACATGTATATGTACTATGGGAGCTTATTGAATTAATACTGAATCATTATTCTATATGTGCGTGTGTGCGCACGCCTTTAAGCTTAATGTTGGCTGTCAATATTAAGCTTAATGTTAGCTGATGCACTCGGATATATTTATATTTAAGCTTAATGTTGGTAAACAAACAAACTTTATCTTTATAATCGCATTTAAAATAATGTGCCTCCTTGTGAACTGTCACAATGGGTTGAACAGAACTGTCACAATGGGTTGAACATTACATTACAATGAGTTGAATTAGAGCTATGTTAGTACACACGGTACATGTATTATCTGTATCTCTAAATGACTGTGTTTGTTTTCAGATAACATACATAGAGGTCATGTCAGAATTGGGTGCTGGGTGATAACAGGGATGCTTATGTTCCTCATCATTGAGAAGACGTTCGGAGATGAAGATGAATTTAAACCAGTGAGTTTAGTCGAAACCTGTGTTAAGCAGCCACCCACTTGTAGGCGCATTAACAAGTGGCCTCGTAGGAGAGGTCTATGGTTTTTACAGTTTATATTGTGCTAATTATATGAGTTTGGAGAATCGATAAGATGGCCCCAGTAGGAAGGTGATTTCCAGCCAGACCTGTCAACCTTAAATCTTCGCAGAAAAGAAGAGGAGGCCCCAAAAAACCAGGAGATTACACAAAAAAACATGAGATTCATAATGGGAGATTACAAAATAAATAAACACATAAAACATTGTTTTACATAAAAATGTGCACGTTTCGTAGACATAATAATGACAACAAATATAATGCGAGACTAAAACACCATTTTATGATTCTGTATATTCAATCATTCTAAATAAAATTGCTCTCAGAACACTCAGTTGATTACAAATCATTGTGTAGGAAAGCGAAATAATAAATGAAAAACTTTCTGTATGGTTTTTTAAAAGATAGATAGGAATTGGTGTATGCTCACACAATTGTGGAGTTCTGTGTGAAAGTGGGGGGAAAATATAAAAAATCTATGAATATATACTGACGTCCAAAAGAAACTATACCAAGACTGAGAGACTGGAAGAAAAACCAAAACATGTTGCATGTTCAAAAAATATATATCCATGAGGTGTTTCGGCATGTTGTGAACAAAATTTCATTCCATAAAAGGAAAAATTGTTTGAGCAACCATTTCATTTCCATAATCCAAACTGTAAAGGAATTTAGATATTTTTTCTTGGTAGAGTTTCTTTTGGACATCAGTATATTTGTATATACATGTATTTTCCAACAGTAATAAAATTCCATCACAAATCCATATCTGTTATTTGCTCTATTTGTTCTTTCAGCTGGAAGATGTCTGTGATGAAAATGCTGTGACATCAGACTCTTACTCAAATTCATGTAATGAGAACGGACAAATCCCCAAAACAACAAACAGTCATAATGTTCACAATAAACACAAACACAAACACAAGAATAAATCAAAAAGTGTGCAGAACGGTGACAAAAATTGTGTTTTAAATGGACAGAGTATTTCAGCTGTGAATCAAAATAGATCTATTTCAAAGCAAAATTGTGATAAAAAAGTTTTACAAAAAAAAAGTGATCATATTAAAGTAAGTATTTTATTAATTTGTTATCTATTACTTTGACCTAATCAGTTATGCATTGATTAATGCATGCCATACTTGTAAATGTCTGGTACCCGATATTAGAAAGGAAATTGATCCTTATAGTTGCATGTAGAACTTTACATTTAATGTTTCAAAAATAGTTACATTTTTAGTGTTCACTTGCATATGATGGACTCTTTGCATGGAGGCGAGTTTTTGTGGAAAAAGTGGAAATTCAATAGGGAAAATTCATATTATGGCGTTTTGGTTACAGCAGTTATAATCTATGTATTATTTGAAATTTTTTATATATTCATGTATAATTAAATAACATGTTTGAAAAGTTTTAACTTTTGATTTCAGGTCAGTGGATACCTAAATTTATTAGCCAATGTTATAGACAATTTTACACATGGTTTAGCAGTTGCTGGAAGCTTTCTCATCAGTCCCAAGGTAAGTAGTGTTCCGTATCATTGGTGCTATTTTGTCCTCTCAGTTTCTTTCAAGATATGACAATGAAAACCAGAAGTTTATACTTTAAGTTGATTTTGACATTGAGTTTTCTCTCATAGAATTCGTAGTTAAGTTCAGTGTTGAATTTAGATACCGCATAAAATGTGGTTTTGCTTCCATAAATGTTCAAATAATTGATTGACTGATTAAATTAATGTACAAAGAGTGGTATACATACAGCTGTATATAAATAATATATGGTACAAGTTTGATAATGACCTGTTTTGATCTAAATCTTCTATAGTTATGGCACAAGTTCTAATAGAAATCATTTGAAAGAATTTACATAAAGTGCAGGGGTATTATTCAAATCAGTCCAACATATTGTAGTAACTCGGAGGTTTCCCCAGAGCAATACATCCCTACATACCACAGCTCTCTACCTAAGTAACTAATCACTTTGATTTATATAATGGCATTATTAGGGCATCATTCTCTGTGATAATTAATATTTTGTAACTGACTTATCTACATTTGCAGGTTGGCGCTCTAACAACGTTTGCTATTCTTCTTCACGAAATCCCACACGAGATTGGCGACTTCGCTATCTTGCTACGATCAGGCTTCGACAGGTGGCAAGCTGCCAAGGCACAGGTATGATATTTCATGGAGTCCAGGAATAATAATGTTCACGAAGTGAAGTTCTACATCGTAAAATGAGATGAGTAAAGAAGTGAAGATTAAAGGAGATATGTCAAGAAGTGAAGGTTAAAGGAGATAGGTCAAGAAATGAAGGTTAAAGGAGATAGGTCATGAAATGAAGGTTAAAGGAGATAGGTCAAGAAGTAAAGATTAAAGGAGATAGGTCATGAAATGAAGGTTAAAGGAGATACTGGTAGGTAATGAAATGAAGGTTAAAGGAGATACTGGTAGGTCATGAAATGAAGGTTAAAGGAGATAGGTCATGAAATGAAGGTTAAAGAAGATAGGTCAAGAAGTAAAGATTAAAGGAGATAGGTCAAGAAGTAAAGATTAAAGGAGATAGGTCAAGAAGTAAAGATTAAAGGAGATAGGTCATGAAATGAAGGTTAAAGGAGATAGGTCATGAAATGAAGGTTAAAGGAGATAGGTCAAGAAGTGAAGATTAAAGGGGATAGGTCATGAAATGAAGGTTAAAGGAGATAGGTAATGAAATGAAGGTTAAAGGAGATAGATCTATTTCCACAGGTTCTTGTTTGGATTTTATGACATTAATCTATGTCCATTAAAACCAAACTATTTAGTCAAGTTTTAAAACTGTTCAATTTTGATTGATATTTCAGTTACTAACGGCTACAGGCAGTGTTCTAGGAGTCTTGACTGCACTAACTGCTGACTCAGCCCAATCTGCAGGTTGGTTGGTATTTAATACAAACAAAGTCTTATTCATATGTCACGCAACATAACATTTCCGAAATAAAATGTCACACATGTAGGCCTGTTGACAGTGTTGTGCTTTCCTTAGAATTGGGGCAAGGCATGGTAAATTGAACTATATCGGGACATTTTGTTCATTTCTGGGTATTTTCTGGCACTTTTGTTTCATAACAAACATTTAGGGCACATTTATCATTTAAACTGATATTTAAGTCTATGTTTCATTTTATAAACTCAACATAAGACATATTCATTCTAGTATAGCAATTACACAGTACATCACATCATATAATCAATTAGGTGTCGAATACACAATGTATAACTTTTAAGCAAAATCATAAACTATTTAAATTCACTTTGTGTATTTCAGGGGAGAGAACTGCTTGGATTTTGCCATTTTCATCAGGTGGATTTCTATACATTGCTCTTGTGACGGTAGTTCCTGACCTAATCCAGGAGAAACATGGATGGTAAAAACCAATATCCATCTTTTCTAGATCTTATCTATCATGCACAAAAGTGATCTTACTATGATGTTGAAATGTTTTGGTAAAGAATTAAGAAATCATTTTGTTAGGTTTTGTATTTAAGAAAAGCAGATCGTTGACTACTCTCATTAATGGTATAATATTGGGGTTTTTTCACTCGTTAATGATCTAATATAATTTTGTAGTCTTATTCACGCTCTAATATTGTATTATTATAGTTTGTTCAGACATTATTTGTATGGCTTGATATTGTATATTTTTATAGTTCTGGGGCGGTATTTATCAAGCGACTTAAGTCAGAAATAAGACTTAAGTCTAAGAACAAACTTAAGTCTCTAAGATTGTGATTTCAGTTCTGAGAAAAAAACAACCCCTAGACATAAGTTTTTGACGTTTTTGACTTAAATCTTAAGTTTCCTCCTGAGGTGTCTTAAGAATTCTACAAAAACTTAAGCTTACGTTGATGTATCACCTTATTTAATTTAATGAAACTTAAGTCAAAACTTAAGAAAAACTTAAGTTGTTTGATAAATACCGCCCCTGGACACCAGATTTTTATAATTTATTATCATCATTCACCATATTCTGACACCCAATAGCCAATGTATTTGTTCGTGCTGGGGCGTCGTTAAACATCTATTCATTCATTCATTCATTCATTCATTCTACAAAAGTAGTAACAACATACAAGTGGCTGAAAAGTATGAGAAATACATTGTTATACTAAGCTTTATTAACATACAGCTCACTGAGCTACTACTGGCACCTGCTAAAGAAATAGTCCAGGAGCAAAATTTCGTACTCTCAGGCTGTTGGGCACTGGATTCATCCAACCCTGACAAAAGTAAGATGTACAGTATTTACAACGAGCTGAAGTAAATTAAATGTCCATAAACAAATTACCTCCCCTGTGTAGAAGTCTCCTGTCTTTGTTGTCGTTCTTCAATTTCTCGCTCCCGTTGCCGCTGTTTCTCTGCCTGTTGTTCCAGTTTGGCCAGCTTTTCTTGATATTCATTTTCTTCTTGTTCTCTTTTCTCTAGCTCAATTCGGTCTTTTTCTTCTCTTTCTGAATTGTTAATTGGATAAAAAAGCAAACAAAACTTTATTCTTGTTGATTATACACTTTTTCGTTCTATATTAAACATATACATGTTATTCTTTGAATTAATGCATTGTTTATATTTTCCAAGGGTGAATTTAATTGGCAAAACACTTTCTTATCCCTAGTTGGAAAGGATTAAAGTACTACAGGATGTTTATTATTAAATGGTATGCGAATGAACCCCAATTGGATGTAAGCATGTAAATACGTTATAACTATTTATCTCATTCAAGTTTTCTCTTGGCATGCATCCGAATATTACAACACTATATCAGTGTTCCATATGTTAATCTCACAACACTAACCAAATTTCAAAGCTTCATCTTTAGCCCTCTGTTTTGCTTCAGCACGGTCTTCTCTCCACTTTATTCTACGCTCTTCTTTCCTTTTCACCTTCCGTTCTCGCAGTCGAGTCTTCCTCTCCTGAGCGATCTTTGTTTCAAACTCCTTCAAGTGAGTCTACAAAATTAACCAACAACAATGAGTTAATGAGCAAATTATAATGTTGTGATACATCAGCAACTATATATTGGGACACCTCACCAAGTATATGTTAGGGCACCTCAGCAACTATATCAATTGTTCTTTGTAACGATAATGATGAACTGGTTTGTTAATGGTATTTAGTTCGTAATATCTTCAGAGATATTACAAGTGGAGACCAATTTGTTTTTCTATGCCCGTCTTGACACCAAAGTAACACAACAGTTACCATAGCAACACTCGAGGCAATACACAATTTTTTTACTATTTTAGTTATTCTTCATAATAATAATGATGTAGAAATAATGATAAATGGTTTGCTAATGGTATTTAGTTTGTAATATCTACAGAGATTTCACAAGTGGAGACCAATTTTTCTTTCTATGCCAGTCTTGACACCAAAGTAACAAAATATTTACCAAAGTAACAATATTTACCATAGCAACTTTCAAAGCAACAGGTATTGTTATTATCATAATTGTTATAATATAGATGCTATTACGAATTGTCTGTTAATGGTATTTAGTTTGCAATATCTATACAGGTATTACAAGTGGAGACCAATTTGTTTATCTATGCCCTTCTTGACACCAAAGTAACACAACAATTACCATAGCAACAACACTCAAGGCAAATGTATAATTTACTATTTTAATTGTTCTTCATAATAATTATGTAGAAAATATGGTAAATGGTTTGTTAATGGTATTTAGTTCGCAATATCTATTATACAGGTATTACAAGTGGAGACCAATTTGTTTATCTCTGCCTGTCTTGACACAAAGGTAACAAAACAGTTACCATAGCAACACTCGAGGCAATAGGATATTTTTCCTATTTTAGTTATAATAATGTAGAAATAATGATAACTGGTTTGTTAATGGTATTTAGTTTGTAATATCTATACAGGTATTACAAGTGGAGACCAATTTGTTTTTCTATGCCCGTCTTGACACCAAAGTAACACAATAGTTACCATAGCAACACTCGAGGCAACAATACATTGTTATTATCTTAATTGTTATAATATAGATGTTATTATGAATTGTTTGTCAATGGTATTTAGTTCGCAATATCTATACAGGTATTACAAGTGGAGACCATTTTGTTTTTCTATGCCCGTCTTGACACCAAAGTAACACAACAGTTACCACAGCAACTCTCGAGGCAACTACATGTATTTGAATTGCTATAAATAATTAGATGTAACGAGAAGCAGATATACCCGCCCTACCTACATACAAAGTTTGATGACTCCGTATAAATTTGTGTACGAGTTATACTGTGGAGTTTATAATTGTTCTATGTAGGCCATAGAGAGCAAAATAACCTACTTTTGGTGTGCAATACACCACCTTCACTACATGTACCCATTCACAAAGTTTGATGGCCCTATGTCAATTGAGAGTATGAGATTTATAGAATACTCAACGAGCTGCGAGGCAATACAGGTTTTCTTGCACTAGTGACGCGATGTCTTCTTTCGCGAGAAAAGGAAGACATCAGGTCACGAGTGCAAGTAAACCTGTATTGCTGAGTAACGAGTTTGGTGTTCTATTTATTACCCCTTTTCAAAGAAAAGAGCCTCCATTGACATGTTCTGTAGGCAGCCATCAACAAAGAAAACCACTGTTTCACGACACTCCAAAAGAAATGTCACACAAGGACTTATATTGCCCATGTGTGAGATCACAAAATATTGCCTCCTATCTCTTTGCCCATATGGGTAATAAATACTGTGGAAACCTAGATATCTTCTAAGGAGGTCATGGTAGAAGATATACGTCACACTGAACTAGTTTTGATGTGTGACACACCACCTTACATACATATATCCACTCACAAAGCTTATTATTTCTGATGACCTGTCCCACCACCATTCCTTTGTTAAACTGAACATTGAGAGTATTATTTTGCCAATTAGAACAATATAGATCTGTGTGTTGGTTTTTACATATGCCAAAGCCACATGTGGACAAGACATGCAGACAGCCAACAGATTGATATTAGTCCCTGGTGAGTGGTGTAGTACACAGAATATACACCACAAAATGTCAGGGACATCAGAATAAACATAACACAAGTATGTACACCATTTATTCCCTGGTGTAGTGTAGTAGATTTAATATCAGGGGTTCTAGAATACGGTGGCCCGATGCCAGTGATTTTTACACTTGGGCCACCAAATAATTTCTTTGGCTGTGCTCGATGGCCAGTAAAGAAATGGATTTACTTACATTTGTTAAATTTTTTGTTATATTGGTATTGGTATTGAAAAGTTGGGCAAGTGAATTGTCAGCCACGGCCAGTGAATTTTCAAATCCACTGGCCCCCATGGCAAGCGAAATTAACCCCTGAATATATTATGTTCCTTCTATAAACAGGTCAAAGTGAGAGAACATAGAATGGTATTGTTTCTTCTATAACTAATTAAGGAGTGTACTTTTATCGTGTAACAAGTTGAGGTGAGCGGTTCATTGGATGTTTACATAATACACACTTTCTAATGTTTACAAATTACTATAATTTGCCAGAAGTCTTACCCAAACATTCAATGCAGGCAATATAAAAGTGGACCAATGTCTCAAAGGTGATATTTTATACATGGTACATAACATCCTCAACTAATAGTCAGGATAGCAAATAAACAGAAGTTATATTGACATTATATACAGGGATGTTGTCTTCGGTCGATTTGCACTTATCAATAGATCGCACTGCGTCATCAATGGATTCACACGTAAAGGGACACCTACAAATTCAAAATGTACAAATAGTTTGCAGTACACAAAATTAACTTTCAAAGAAGAATTTTCCACAATTGCTAATTATTTTGACATATCTACTCACTATTCCTCGATTCCCATTTTTTCCACCATATTTACTCACCTCGTATTCCGACTTTCTGGAATCACGTAGACGATTAATGAACTCGTCCTTGTCAACTTGCATTCGATTCAACCTCTCCTGAGTGACAAGAGCATGTGCACGTTCTGTTTCAACGGTTTCAATCTAAAACGGGCAAGAGCAGTTGTTTAAATACATACTACACTACACTACACAATACTCTATGTTTAGTTCAAATAAATAAGTGAAGCCTAAAGTTCCCATCAGATTAATCTCTAAATGATGACTTTTCTAGTAGTCTCATCATGCGACCAAAGTTCCGTTTGGACGACTGATATGTTAAAAAAATTATGGGTTAGTTGCCCAATAACATTATTTGGGCGACCTTTTTTCTATAACAAGAGCCACTACATTTGTATACTAGCCTACACTGTGCACATTTTCCTTTACTTAGCGGCCCAAATAATTTTTTTTGGGCCACCATACGTTTCTGACGAGTTTCGAGCCCTGGTGGTATCTACTTAATTTATTCATGATTATAACCTAAAATATAATTCAACAAATGAAAGTGTCTTCTTACTCTTTCAACTTCATTCAGTTCCCAGAACTTCCTCGCTTGAATGTCATCTTCCTCGAACTGTTTCTCGAGAATAGGAATCTCCAGCAAGCGCCGTGCTCTTTGGAAGTAGTCCACCTGCAAATACAGAATACAATGATCAAGTTTGTTTGTTTAACGACGCTACTAGAACACATCGATTATCAATGAGCGGTTAAGACGCATGGTTATTTTTTAAATACAGAATACAGCAAATTCACTTCTCTGCATCATAGTACACATTAAAATTTATATTCAAAGGCTATTTTAAATGGAAATCAATCTGAAACTGTAAGAATATAGTTTATCGGAGTGTCATTGTAGCCCAAACCTACACACACGGGTCACTCAAACGGTAAACGATTCACTACGGAAAAACATAATACCAAATTTGTTTTGATGAAATTCTTTTTCTACCAATACTCATCCTGGAATATATGTTTCCCCAATAAGCCATGTAACACTGAAAGATACAAAAAACTGGCCAAACTGAAGCTTCCTAGGACATAGAGATCAGCTGATACCAACACGACGCATGCTCGCCCTCTTTTGCTTTTTGTAATCCCTAAACAAAACGGTTTTTTTTTGCTAGAATTCATTAGAATGAGTTAAAGTAAAGTTTGTTTTATTTAACAAAGCCACTAGAAACATATCAATTATAAATCAGCTGTTATTGGACGTTAGATGCATGGTTATACAGACACATGTCACAGAGGAAACACGATGTCGCCGCTTAATGGGCTACACCTACCGAAAAACAGCAAGGGTTATTTTATGCGCACTATCCCATAGACAGAATAGCACACAACACGGAATTTGATAAACCAGACGTGTTTCACTGTCTGGAACGGAAAATAGCCCATAAAAATGTTTTGTGCTGTGGAGGATCGATCCCTCGACCCATCCCGCCACAGGCTGACATTCTATCTCTGAGCCACGTCCCGCTCTTAGAATGAGTTAACAAACCTTCTTCTCCTGTCCCTTGAGTCGCTCATGTAACTCTTTCTTTTCTTTCTCCAGCTGCTCAACCTGTTTCTGCATGATTTCATCTACATCCAGCTCAGCAAACTCCTGACAAACAAACAATACATCATAGTCAATACAACAAACAACACTTTATTTCACTCCATCTACATCCAGCTCAGCAAACTCCTGACAAACAAACAATACATCATAGTCAATACAACAAACACTTTATTTCACTCCATCTACATCCAGCTCAGCAAACTCCTGACAAACACAATGCATAATCATGTTTACTGAATACCAGTAAACAACAAACACTTTATTTCATTATATTTTGGTAATTTAGAATGACATGGAAAAAAAACACACCCCAAAAACCCAATAATTTTATGCTTAAGGAATTGAACAGTTGAGAGAGAGTGGAAGAGTCATTTTCTCAACCAGCCAACACACAGTCAGATCGAGGATTTAAAATTACAGTAGAATCTCATTGGTTCGAACGAGGAATGGTCGAATACCTGGTAACGCTCGAACCAAGATCCAAGTCCCGAATAAAACCCTTATATGTATTAAGTTGATGATGCTTGGGTCGAACTACCCGATGGGTTTCTCGAGCACTGACGGTGTTCGAGCCAACAGGATTCAACTGTATATGAAGACATACCTCTTCGTCAATATCCTTGAATATTCTCGACCCAATGTCAGTTTTCTTCAGCTGCTCAATTCTTTCTTTGACGTGTTTTCGTTTGATTTCCTGGTGCTCCTGATGCTGTCGTTGCTTCTTCCTCTCCAGGGCTTCGCGTTCCAATCTCGCCATTTCAGCTTCGTACGCTTTCTTCCTCTGTGATTCAACCATTTGGTTTTCTTCTCTCTCCTGAAACCAAAACAATGTTCATTTTGGTATTATCTCCCATGGTACTATAAAAACTGACGCAAATAAGTAGTGAAGAAAACTTAAGTTCAAGATGAATGATGACAGAAGAAACCTGCTGCCACATAGGCTACTCTTACCAAGTAACAGCAAGGGATCTTTTATGTACTTAACTACAGGATAGCACACACTGCAGCTTTTGATGCACCAGTGGTGGATCACGGAAAATAACCCAGCAGGCGCACTGGCGTGTATCAATCCATCAAACCTAATTGACTATTGATATCAATCATGGGCACAATCTCCGACTTCGCCAGAGTTCTGTCCATGACTACAATTTATAGAAACCGACAACCCATTTTGCAACCATTACGGCACAAAGGTTATAATACTGTAACCAATCGAACGCTGAAGAAGATCTAGACTTACTCTTTGATCATTCATGTGTTCCAGCTGCTCCTTGCGGTCTTCAATAATCTGGCGGCGCTGAAGAATTCGCAAATGTTCCTTTTTGCCCGTCAAACGACAGTTGTTTACAATTCCTGCTCGAAGCTCATTTGGCTCCTGAAAGAAAATACACGATTTGTATAAAATTTACGGTTGAATTGTGTTGATATCAATAATGGTATGAGGTCTATACAATGAGAAAGTAGAAATCTTTGTGAATGAACTCTCTATATGAAGACACAAACATGATGTTTTCACATTTAGATGTGTTATCAAGGACGAATTCAACCATAAATGGAGTCTACTTTAGTACACGAATAAGACAATTACATTGTAGTCTTTGAAATCTTTGTGAATATACTTTATATGAAGACATACACCTGATGTTTTGACATTTAGATGAGTTAACAAGAACTAAACCATAAATGGAATGTATGAATGAATGGATGTTTAACGACAACCCAGCACGATAATTTGATTTGAAGTTTAAAGTCGCTTCAGGATTATTTCACCTATATGCGACCCAGCACGATAAAAATACATCTGAATATGGTAAATGATAATAATAAATTATAAAAATCCTGTGTCCAGCACCGAACAATAATGAGACTAAAAACAATGGTGAAATTTAAAACAATTATGAAACTAAAAACAATGTTAAACTAAAAACAATTAGATGTAATTAAAATTTACTATAAAATCCGGTTTCCCAGAGGAATTTTAAAACAAGATGCGTGTGGAACCTAAAAGATTCCACCACGCAAACCATAAAGTTCTGGAGTCTACTTTAGTACATGAATAAGACAATAATTACATTGTAGTCCTTGGGCGCAATGATAGCGATGGCTTGCTGCAGAGCGTTTGCCATGCAGGTGAGTTGGTTGCGGACCTGCTCACTCGGCATACTCTGTATGTACGGACCCTCTGGAACGTCCTCCTTCTGCGCAACACCAAGGTTAGTCCCAAAACTGATCGACTTCGTCTTGTGACAGATCCGAACCTGAAGCAACGAACAAAAAGTAAAGTTTGTTTTATTTAACGACGCCACTAGAAACACATCGATTATTGGACGTCCGACGTATCGTTATATTGACTCATGGTCACAGAGGTAACCCGCTGCCGCCACTTAAGCTACTCTTCCACGAATGACAGCAAGGGGTCTTTTATGTGCACTTTCCCATGGAACGGAAAATAGCCCATAAAAGAATCAACAAACAAAGAAATGCAACCAAGTGCTCAGTGTACATGACTCCGATAAAAAAAAGGTGTAACAACACTGTTGGAACACATTAATTAATCAGCGGTTTTTTCATGTCACATACAGTTATATCAATACTTGGTCACAGACAAAACCTGCTGCCGCTACATAGGCTACTCATGTTCTATTAACATCAAGGGATCTCTTATGTGCACTTTCACAGACATAATAGCACACGACACGGCCTTTGATAGACCAGACTTGGATCGTTGGTTGGAAAAGGAAATATTAACCCAACAGGTCTCGAGGATAGACCCATCAACCCATAGGCAGGTGCTCCCGCGCTGAGCTACGCCCTCTCCCCTATTCCAATGAATAAGATTCCAACTATTATCCGTGAAAATTCCTACAGTTCTGAC
>JAULBR010172250.1:0-16436 GCA_032355825.1 Melanodrymia aurantiaca | reverse complement strand
TGTATTGGTTATATCATTTAATGTATTACGTCCAAATAAAAGTAGTTGTAAATTAATCGGTTCTAAATGTTGTAGAGTGACAAAGAATCTACCTCTGTTGTTCATAGTTTTTGCATTGAAATAAATAGATGTGGGCTATCGAAGTACTAATGTACTAAGTTAGTGCTTTGATCTATATTGAACTGGTACCTTAGATGTGGGCTATCGAAGTACTAATGTACTGAAATTAGTGCTTTGACCCATATTAAACTAATACTTTTTTATTTAAATGCAAATTGCGATTTGTACCAGACAAAAAAAATTAGTGAAAGCTCAGGTCTCACATATGAATTTTTTAATCTTGGTGGATTTTTTTAATATAACTTTGTTAAAACAAAATTCAAAAATCTTTTTCAATTTAATGTGTTGTTCACAAACAATGTAAAACTAACACACTCAGCTATATCCATACCCCCTTAAAAATAGTTTTGAAGCGTGATTATTGCTCTCGATTTAGAAATGCTCCAATCCAACTAAACATAAAGTTAATAATAGTTTCTGATTACGTGAGAATCTCTGACTATTCTTTTATAAATAAATCTTGACAAGATTGGAAATAATAGCACATGTCATCACAAATTATTTCTAGAATAGACTGGATAAAGCCCGGCTTCTAGCAGAGATTGCCTTCAGGGTAACCAAACTTATTAACACACACACACACCACCAGTACAACCAGAGAAATAGCGTAATAAAAATATATAACATAATTAGAAGCTTCTGAAGCATCTAAAAAGATGTCGGAAGGGAAAAATGGTTGGTTATTGATGCGATACGATCAGACAAACTCAATGAACTAACTGTTATTTACGTCAGCGCACAATGATACGTTTCATTATCCATGTATATTGGGTGCCTACAATAAGCTGTGTGGAACAAGTGATCGCATACAGACCATATTAACTAGCCGATGAGTCAAGCCAGACCCAATAAGACCCTATTAAAGGTCACTTAAGCGGCACCCGGACCAAACAATGTCACTCCTTAGCATGCAGCTCAGTGCGCAACAAATTTCACTAATTTGACATGTATGAAAGATTTTTGCAGGATTCATGGGCAACTCTTGCTTAAACTGCCTCGACGTGGTAATGAGAGTTTGCAAGGAAGATTCCTCGGGGAAATTGTCTACTTTGTGGAATGCCTGAAACAAGTGGTTTGTGCAAAATGAGCCTCGCGGCAGCTGGAGGGTTGGCTGACAATATTTCTAAATTAACACTTGATTACATTTCTTCTGGCTTTATGGACTTTAGGATTTTTTTTCCCAGACTATGAAATTGTTTTTATAGAAATAGATTTGATATCTCTTGATGAAACTTCCCAAAAGCCTAATTTTGTTCTTTTTCAGGTTTTTTTGTGTTCTTTTTGAAAAAGAAAATAGCATTTAAGAACTGAGGAATTGGTGATTCATACAATAAAAGTACACAGATAGCAATAGATTTAATATCTCTTGATGAAAGTTCCCAAAAGCCTAATTTTGGTCTTTTTCAAATTTTGGAAAAAGAAAATAGAATCTTAGAAATGAGAAATTGGTGATTCACACAACAAAATTACACAATCTCTGTAAATTAGAATATATAATTGGCTTTTAAGTAGATACATGTCAGTAATGAAGACAATTGTCTATTTACCAACATAAAAAGAGTGCAATAAAAAATAAGAATTATAGAATGATTGAGTTTTACAAAAGTGAAGCATAATAATAGTGTCTTGTGATATTATAATTACATAATTTATCTGTACGAGTTAAGAAAAGTATAAAATCTGCGGCTTGCCAAAGATTTTTATACTTTTATCATCGATTACTGATAAAAAAAAGTATTTAAATACAGAAATATAATCAATAATCGGCCGTGGTCTGGTAACAGAAATATAAAAATGCCAATAATAACAGGATCAAGAACATCAAGTTTGACCATAATTTCAAAATAAAGTAGGGGGCCTACATAACGCACAAAGGTTGGTGTTGAAATCTGAGACGATTATTGATTCGAAGAAGCCACCAAGAAGACTTCATCGCTTCACACTGCGACAGATAATATTTCAGCCCCCGTGACCTCCGTTGTGTCACAGCAAACCTAAAGGCTACAAATTTACGACACCAAGTACTCCCCTCCAGTGAAAATTTCAACGTTTCAAACAATTACAAAGAAGAACAGAACTGCAAGCCCCACAGACTGTTGCACAATGGAGTTCGACCATTTTGGGTCCTCTCTACAGGAATAATGCAATAATTAAGTGTAATTAAATCAGCACTCCTCCCGGCAGAAGTGAGGCAGAAGTGACCCCGGGTTTGGAGAGATCAAAAGGAGGTGTGATGCAATCCGGTGGCTGTACCGGAAGGCTTGTCAGTCGGAGTGCAGGGGTAATGGAATCAGTCGGCCATGACTCACGACGTGCCCGCTCTCCACTGCAAGACAATCTTCTCAACGCTGTTTGTGTCCCCTCTTTACTAAGGTGTGTAGAGTACCATCTAATCAAATTTGTCCCGTTTTTCCTTTTACGGATGATCATTACGAAGTTCTCAAGTATGCGGATGTATGAACTGGGTCTCTTTCAAGTGACAAATCACAGAAATCAAAACTTTCGATCCCTTCCAAAATAATCTCTTGAGACGAGATTCAATTTGGATTTCCAAAAGCCACGTAGGACTTTTAATCTCTTTCCATAGTACTGTGTGTATTTCATCACATTCACAATTTATCTCTCGTCAATTAATGTAATGTAACAAATTTGAGTCATCCTCTTCACTAGCCATTAGTCTGTACAGTTAACTTGACAATACATTCATTTATTTTCTAATGATTCACCGTGGATACAAATACCGTGTAACATTGCACCCATATATCATGGAAAGACATCTTTATATCACTTTCAAACATTCTCATTACTTTTGAAATCACAATGATATAAAGATAAAAGTTTGCTTAAAGACATCACTGAAGCAAATCTATTGATTAATTATTTATCAGCTGTTGGACGTTAAACGTAGGGTGATTTCAATTAATGATCTTCAAAGAACTGTTATATTTTTTCTCCTAGCAGCACTTTTTCTATTAGAGAAGACGGTACATATCACAGTTTTAGATAAACCTGCATAGAGTGATTTACAGACAGGAATTTGGGTTTTTTTTAACATAAAACTGGAAACAAATCAGTGGTGTAGAGATGTCTTGACAGTTACTGAAATTTCTATTGGTGAAAGAATTGATACTGGGGCACGCACTGAGGTGCAGGATGCATTAACGAGACATTGCAAATACTTTGAACAGGGGTAAGAGGAGGAACATTTTGTAATGTAGAATGAAGATGTACATGTAGCTATTTGGATCATTTCAGAATTTGAAAAATATGTATGGTGAGTCGGTGACACCGTGTTCTACATATTCATGCTTTCAAATAAGACAAAAACACATATCGTATAAATTCACTAAGTTAATTACAACTTATGTACATGCTTATACATTGTGTATATCCAATCAAAGTTCAAGCCTAAAGTGTTTTTTTATATCGTGGGTAGACAGCCCAGGCGTCTCAACTGTTTGTCAGAAGTTATTGTTAGTATGTATGAGAGAGGAAACCTGCTGTTCCTATTTAATAATCAGCAAAACAGGTAATCTAATCTTGCACAGTAACAGTAATACATTGATAAACATATTTTTTCATTATACATTTCACACCTTTTACTATTACAAACTATGGGATAAAACGACAATTAACATACTTTTATGCATGACATAGAAGTTATTCCCAATTTGACTGAAATGGGTCTATTCGGAAAATGACGAAAGATGAAAGGCATCAGAGAAAACTAAAATGTAATTAGACAGAAGAAAGAATAACAAAAGACTAATTAATAACCAGTATAATAAAGATTAAAAATATGAAGCTATGTTCTACTCCACATGCTATGATATAACAGCTTTTGTTTATTTTCATTATTAATAATGCCAAATGATTGCTCAAGAAGCATGTCACTCACTGGAAATTAAGGGTCATTATTTATGACAATGGAGTGTGCCACTTGACCTCTGGGGCTATTCTGCCATGAATTCCCACTGCATTTGTCCTGAAATAATGCCTCTCATTGTCCAGATCAAAGAAGCCTTAGATGCATGTTTCTCATCCTGCTTGTCACGGAACAATGGCCTCCTAGGCAGGCCGGGGACCCGTGGCGAGGTTTACGAGGTTTACGACTGCACTCCACCCCCCTCTCGCTGCATGGACCCCATTCACTGGTGATTTACCAGCCTGTATAATTGAAGCTCTCCCACTCAGCTGCTGTCTGTTGACTCTGCTACATGGATTGTGATTTGCCTTGTCACAGATAATTTGTCCAGACCAGGGAGATAGTTTGTTTGTTCATGTACAATGGCAATACATTATGATGCGAATTAACGGCTGACATGATCGACAGTGGGATGTGATACTGACCATCAGAACCTGGTTGGAACCAACCTTGTTTCTGTTAATGTACGGAACAATTTATGGTTTTATTATAATATGTAAACCTATTAAATCAATTAGTATGTGTAAACCAATTAACCTGCCTCCATAGTGAAGTGGTCAATGCACCAGGCTTAAGATTCCTAGGTACTGGGTTCAAATCCCATTCATGGCTTACATGTATGGGATGTTTACTCCCAGTACTGGCTCCAACCAAGAGTGAGTGCTCAGCAAGGTTCAATGGGTAGGTGTATTTCCACTTATACCTACCACTGTCTACAACTGGTTTAACAAAGGATGGGGTATATACTGTCCTGTCTGTGGTAAAGTGTATATAAAATATCCCTTGCTGCTTATCAAATAGGAGTAGTGGGTTTTCCCGCTCATACTAACACTAACTTCTGCCCTGGACAAACAGTCGAGGCAGCAGGACTGCATGTTTAGGACATGTCCTTGAAGCCCGTAGATATGTTATAATTAGTACTCAAAATTAAAATTTAATTTATTTTCATTATGTGGATCATTTTAAAGCAGTAAGTAAACAGGAATTAAATAAATACAAGTTAGTAAAATGTTGTGCTGATTGAAAGTGTCAAAAATATAATATGCCATTTACTGTATAATCTACTTAATTGGAAGTGACGGTTCATAATTAACATGGTCACAGCTTTTATCAATTGGTAGAGACATTGCAGCATATTAGTCACATACATGTTGTAGTAGTAGTAGTAGTAGTAGTAGTAGTAGTAGTAGTAGTAGTAGTAGTAGTAGTAGTAGTAGTAGTGTGCAGCTGAAGTGAGATACTGTGTAATCATTGTAGACCCATTTGTACATGAAGAATTATCACGTGCGACCCCTAGGAATTTAAGCTGGTGGGATCAGAAAAAGAAAAGAAAAATTCAAACCTGGGGTAGGCTGTGACCTAACCCCCACCCTTGAATCCATGACCTATTATAGTATATACTGTTTACAAAGTCTTTTATTTTGCTAAAAATTCTGCAAAAGCATAAAAAAAAAAACCCACATTCAACAAAATATAAAGATGTTTCTACTTCACAATTTAACCGCTAAACGCCAGCCGAGAGCAGACCATTAACGTGTGTAACAATAACTTGCCACAGTGGGCATATCAATTTTAAGGATTTTGACAAGAGGGTATTGGGAGCGCTTGCAGCTATTTCCAGGGATAAAGCCTCACATTTCGTAAATCCAGTCTTCATGGCCAACATCAAAGGCGAGATTAGAGAGCTTTGACTAGCCACCTCATTCTTGGCAGTGGTGATGCATTGAAACTGAATTATGTCACTATTAAAAACACAACTGGGTGAAAAGGGGAAAGATTGCTTGCAGGACCTCACTTATAATACTTTACTCCTCCCGACAAATAAAGACACTTCCTCCTTGCTCAGTCGACAATCCATTGTCGCAAATTTGTAAGACGGCATGTGAAATTGCTTGGAAATGATTTCTGTCGACATTGTCATAAAATATTCACGAATGCCCGCTAATGCAAGGTCTGGGAATGGTGCCCAAGTCAGCACAACAAAAGCCATGTAATACCAACTTCTGCCGCTTTGTTAGACAAAATGTCTTAAATTATTATAATTTACTCAAATTGGTGTTTCATCCATTAACTCCTAAGCCAATAATGAAATGATGTCAATGCTTTTAATGGCAATATTGTAGCTTGTTTCCTACTTACTGTGTGCCGCTTTATTCACGCCTAAAAACAAAATTTGTGTCTCCGGTTTCCTGATTGACTATAATTTGATGCTGCAACCCTAAAAACTTTTAATGAAAAAACCCCACTTTTTTGGCGAAAAAAAATAAATGTTTGGCAAAAACAAAACAAAAGGAAAAACAAAAAAAGATAATAATATTCTACCTACCTACCCTATTTGTTTCAAGGATAAAACCACAAACATATATTTTAGTTTCTAGGCCTCATCATTATTTCTGTATTGTCTGAAATTGTAGCATTTCTGTTTGAAAAAGCTTCAGTTAGTGCTTTCTTCTTTCAAAGAGGTTTCTGTAACTCAACAATGATATCTCTGCATGTTCTAGGTGTATGGTACAAACAGTAATAATAAATATGCTCTCTACGTGATCTGGGTAACGGGTATATATATATAGATATGAATAGTATGCATGCACCTTACCTTAATGATCTTGTCGTGTGTTTTCATCCCGTTCTTGTCTGCAGAACCGCTGTCTGTAACACGTGACACGACGATACCATAAGACACTTTTGTATTGTTGTTGGGTTCATGCTGCAAAAAATTGCAAATCTTCTTAATAATACTCATGCCTTGTACTTAAGATTTTAAATTCAAATCTTTAGTTATGCATGGTAAAAACAAGAGAGTATAAAAGTCACTTATAACAGCCATATTGATACAAAGGTACTAGTCTGTAAAGGTCACTTAAGACATTTTTATCGGATTATCGTCACATCCTGTCTATGAAGATCACTTAAGAAGTGTATTCCATCATACTGTCTATGAAGGTCACCTAAAACATGTATTAGATCATCCTGTCTACAAGTGTCACCTAAGAGATGGATTTGATCATCCTGTCTAAGAAGTTTACATACGAGACGTATTGGTACTGTACAGACCAACTGTATTTGTCAACACTCATTACTTGTGAGATTCCTTCAATATTTTATTAAATTATTTTCATTTTTATGTAACAAAATTCCTACCAACTGCTGATTGATTGAATAAATCCAACTTATCGATTGACGCTGAACAAAATAATCAACATTATTAAACATAAAAACAGCAATAATTTTTAGCCTGGAAGCACGTGCATCACATTTATTTTATCAGTCACTGCAATAATTGAAAAAAACTAGGAAATCTTTAATGCATTGAAAATGTAATCTCTGCGAGAAAAACATGCCTCAACATGAACATTAAATGACAAATGACAAATATGCCTCTGAATGCAGTCATCTCTTGTTAATTACACAAATGCATGCTGGCTTTCGCTGGAACTGCCATTGTTTTCACAACTAATGCACCAATTTAATTTGTTTGTCATAAAAAGCAGCAAAGAGCAAGAGCTAAAAGGGTAACCGCATTTCCTCGCGTTGTCCAACGAACAGCGATGAACAATTGTTGAATGCGGACAAATGATCTAATTAACTAATGAATGGTGAATCATAGGAACTAATTGGTGACCGCAGCATCCCCTAGCCAGCCATCAGGAAGCATGCAACAAATCTCAATAACCCCCATGTCTTCAGGCTTCTATCACCAACATGTATTGGATAATCTTAAACCGACAGATGAAACCTTCAAGCCATGACTGGGTGTTTTATGCGGAGATTATTGGATATTTGAAGAGAACGAGTGCAGAAATGGGTAATCTTGCTCACATTTCATCACTTGAAGCGGTGTGTAGGTTAGAGGACAGACTGACTGAGTCATACTATATTAAATTTGTCGCATTTCACACAAGATGCGCTCGCAGTAATGGAATCACCTCGAGGATTCCTGATCGTGATGACTTTGTTACTTAGCAAATTGCTTAAATCGTAGCTTTTCTAAATGGCTGCCTCAATTTTAGCACCATTACCATCAGTTTAAGCACAATTTTCTTTTGAGGGGAAAATTTGAGGTATAATGTATTATCACTTGTTGGATTCATTGAAAGAAAATCAATAGGGAAAGACTATTTTTAAAATCAAGACTATTTTGATGCACAATTTATTTCTTATAAAACACATCATCAGGTGTCTGATGGATCCAGACATGACTAATAAAGCAACAATTTGGCAATGGCCATGGAATCTAAATGACAAACCCATTACCATTGCCAAATACATATCTCTGCCCAAGGTAGTGTTGAATGAATAAATTGCAACAAATCGCTGCCTCAGATGCCATTTTGTTTTGTCTGTTTTCATAGAAACTATGACAATGTAGGGTATGGTATTGCATCAATATGAGTCAATGGTACACCATATCGTGAAATGACCTCTACCGTAAAACAGTTGTTCTACTTTCTGTTATTTCCTTTATTTCCAACTCTGGTGGATAAATCAGTGGAAGATGATCTTCTATCCTACTATTATTGTAAGATATAAGAGGAAAGTAAAATGGAACTTCTTGGCTAGATTAATTTGTTTTGATTTTTTCTTGTTAGTTAGAAATTCTGATTCATATAGAAACAAATCGGCTAACAGTGGGGCACAGACATTTGCACTCGATTGTCTGCTAAACTAATCAATGTTTAAGTCTGTATCTTCAGACATACTTCACGTGGAAACTTTTAAACAATATACAACCTGTAGCACAACTAGGTATAAATAGTTGCTTTACAATTCTATAATATTTTGAACCAAATGTTTTAGTATGAGACAAAACTCACTATTCTTATACATGTATAAGTAGCAATCGATTGTTATATACACTTTCTCACAGACAGAACAGTATATACCATAACCTTTGTTAAACCAGTTGTGCACAATGGTTGGTGTAAGTGGAAGTACACCTACCCACTGAGTCTTGCAAAGCAGTACCGGATATAAAAATCCCATAAGCCACAAATGGGATTAGAACCCAGTACCAGTCTTAAGCCTGATGCGGTCACCACTACACTAAAGAGGCCGGTGATCATTTGTTGTCAGGATTCTCCTTGTGTCCTTGTACTCACACTAAATGTGTCATAAACACACGTGTACACAATAACACTCCACAGAACCAAATTATTTGTCTAACTATAGTCAAGCCTGTGTTAAGCAGCCACCCAAGGGAGTAACAAAAAGTGGCCTCTTAAGTCAGGTGGCTGCTTAATACAGGCTGCAATGCACTAAAATTGATCATTTGGTGGAATATTATGGTGACCCTTTAAGACAGGTGGCTGCTTAATACAGGTGGCCGCTCAAGCAGGTTTGACTGTACATTATAATGTTTATTGGACAGCTACATTCAAACTGCGTTTCCTATATATTTGGACCAGATAGGAATAACAATGCATGGACACACAACTGCGATAATTTCAATATATTGAAAACGATCATCACCTCTTGAGGACATTTAAGTCGTAAAGTACTTTATTACCTTTGCATGATGAGCGAGCTTAAACCAGACAGTCCATCAAAAATAAATACAAACTCGAGACCCATAAAGAGTTGTCAATTAAAAGCTGGGATAGTCGGGTTGGCCCTTTCTCGGATTTCTACCTTCAATTTGTTCTACTAATCTCCCTTAACGGCTCATAGAGCTCCCAGCTACACCATGTAGGCAATTTATGTCGCTTTCTTTGTGTGCCTTAATCCAGGTATATCAACAGGCAGGAGATCAAAGGGTCGCATAGATCCCACGCAGTGAGAGGTCTACAAATTACTGGTGATAACAGCAAGGGCCTCTGGAGTATCCACTAGGTCCACTGACATAGTCACATCGTGTGTTCAGCTTCTGTATGTGTACCATCCTGTCACCAAGAGTGGGGCGTAGCATAGCACAAGATCATCCACCTGAGACTCGATGGGTTGAAGGATCAATCCTCCTTAGTGGACATGTTGGGTTATTTTCCATTCCAACCAGTGATCTATGACTGTATTGTCAAAGGCTGTGGCATGTGCTTTCCTGTCTGTGGGAAAGTGCAATAAAAGATTCTTTGCTGCTGTTTTGTAAGAGTAGCATATGTGGTGGCAGCAGGATCCCTTTTTGACCAAGTGTCAATATAACGTTGCATTTGACATCCAATAATTAATATCTTCCAGTGGTGTAGCTAAACAAACAAACTTTTTCTTTAGCTTTCCATAGCATGACATTCATGTGACAAAGTATTGAGATAGTAATGTTCCATGCAAGTTTTAAAACTGTCAGCTTCTTAATTTTTAAACTTCTCCAATTTACATTTAGAAGTTTTTAGAACTTTGTAAAAGAAAACTGTATAATTCATGAATTTATTTATTTATTGCTTAATATGAAGGAAAATAAATAATTAAGACACTGCAAAATTGTGTAAAACAAGTACAGTCAAACCTGCTTGAGCAGCCACCTGTATTAAGCAGCCACCTGTCTTAAATGGTCACCTTAATATTCCACCAAATCATCAGTGTTAGTGCATTACGACCTGTATTAAACAGCCACCTGTCTTAAGAGGCCACTTTTTGTTACTCCCTTAGGTGGCTGCTTAAGACAAGTTTGACTGTAGTTGGTTCTGGGGGCAACTGCCTTCCCTCCACCCACCTAGCTACGGCTCTGCGTTCCAAGACTTTTATCTGCTGTTGTTCTTATGTATACATGCATTCTGTGCAGTGTCATTGTTTTCCAGGGCTTGCCATGTAGGTAGGCAAATTAGCCAATTTTGATCAATGGCTGACATTTTTTTTTAAGTGTTCTATTTTATATTTTTATGAATCGGTCCACAATTTATGTAAAATTGGCTAAAAGAACATCTTGCCAGTGAGCCCTGGTTTTTTCCTCAAGATTAGATAAAACAAAATTTTAATGGTAGCCTATCATAAGTTAGTGCTAGTGTGAGAGAGGAAACCTGCTACTCCTATTTTATAAGCAGCAAGGGATTTTTTATGCACGTAACCACAGACAGGACAGTACATACCAGAGCCTTTGTTACACCAGTGTAAGTATACTTACCCATTGAACCATGCAGAACACTTACTCTAGGTTGGAACCAGTACTGAGATTTATAATCCTGTATGCCACGAATGGGATTTGAACCCAGTACCTACCAGTCTTAAGGACTTTGCGTTACCACTGTTGTTTATGTGTGCCCTGCCCCCACCGTCTCATTAAAAATCCTTCAGCCATACTTTCCTATGAATTTATGGAAAGCAGTTTTTCAGAAGTTTCGATATTCTTGTTTTGTCAACCAATGGCACTAACACACCTAGTTTTTGCAGACAGCATATTTATAGCAGTGACTTGTAAATAAAACTTAATTGTTATTAGTGAATAAATTGATTATTTAAGATTGTTATTTCTAGGTTATTGTTTGACATTGAGAGAAGTGAGATAATATAGTTGATATTTGTATCAGCACAGAAGAAAAGATGGTTGAGTTAAACAGCTATTTAATTAAAGAACAAGTATCTGTTTTGCACAGAAGAAAAGATGGTTTGTTGAGTAAAACAGCTATTTAATGAAAGAACAAGAATCTGTTTTGAAGGAATAGTCAGCACAGAAGAAAAGATGGTTTGTTGAGTGAAACAGCTATTTAATGAAAGAACAAGTATCTGTTTTGAAAGAACAAGTATCTGTTTTCAAGGAATAGTCAGACAGATTTCACCATTTCATTTTCTATTTCCACTTTCATAACAGAAAACTGGAAAATTTATTCCGTTTTAGAAATCCCTATTTGTGGGATAGCGAAATAGGTGTTTATTTCGACCACTCGGGGGCGGATGCAGGATTTTGGTGGGGTGGGGGTGCTGGATAAAAAGGGCAATATATATATTTTTTTAAATGGCACCAAAGGGGGTTCTGGGGGACCTCCTCATGAACATTTTTTGAATTTAGAACCGCTCGGGCACGTTTTCCAGCAATAACCGATACGTTACTAAATTCTAAAAAAAAAAAAAAAAAGCACTTTGACTCGGCATGGGGGGGGGGGTGCACACCGGCACCCCCACCCCCTGTATCCGCACCTGCCCCTGCAGTGATCCATCAATAACCCTATTGCCATATTGTATGCAATCATCTGCCTGGTTGTGAGTAAAGTTGTACATCGCCACGACAAGTCCATAAAATTGCTGTCCCGCTATATTTCTACAAGCGGTTAGGGCCGTTTTCCATTAACACGATTTCGCGGCGTTTCCTCGCGCGAGTTTATCGATATAGTATTATATAGTGCATGATTATACGCGTTTCCGCGCGTGGGCATTTATTCAGCGCGCTGGAAAAAAAAGTCGATCGTTGACGCAATAACACGAAATTGATCTTTATTTGACAAGATAAGGTAATTGTTAAACAAATATTGTGGAATAATTAAAACGCAGATAAGGAAAATAGAAATTAAAACAAAAAGCATAGATATAATGTAACGTTATTTTCAAGATTTAATTTCGACTTCCATTGTACAAACCCCGTTTCCGCCTTGCTGCATCTGCAGACAATACTGCATAGTATTGTATATGTAACCCTTTTCTTGCGTGTTTTGCCGATATAGGCCTATTTATATAAGTTATAACATATAACAAAGATTTTTACGTAATCTAATGGCGCTGACATTTCTGTTGATGTTTAGAATCGTGCAATAAATCTATGCAATTTGATTAATATGGAATCCATCAATCGCTGTCTCATCTACAGACAGCGGATAATAGATAGCGAATCATGATTGGTAATTATGTCGATAAGCTTATTGTATAACTCGCTTTACTCCTTCGTCACATGATCTCTATTTTCGCTCTATTTAAAATGGTGATTTGGGATGTTTAAACTGTTAAAATTAATACAACATCTTGGCCCGGTTGTTCGATTCCTGGGTTAACTTAACCACTGGTTAACGTACACCAACCATGGGTTAAACTCCTTAACCCAGGGTTGGCTAATCACAGGTTAAAAGCTGGGTTAGGGTATATTTAACTCATAGTTAGCGATAACCAACATTTGTTCAACGCAATTTTTAATCAGTAGTTAAAATTAACTCATAGTCAGGCACTTAACTCGGGGTTAACGCTAACACAGGATTCGAACAACCGGGCCATGGTTTTTAAGCTGCTATATTAATTCCGTATCTAAGTCGAATCACTGTTGGAATGTTTGGTGCATTGAAAACAATGGAATTTAGCTTTGAAAATATCTCGAAAGTTCTTGCCCAGGAAGCAGTAGAAGAGAAAATTAGTAGAAAAGTTGAGAATAATGAGAGTGGTGCAGAGATTTTTTGTGAAATCGTACATGTTGCCAAACACTCTAGGATTTATTCCATCTACAATGTAAAATACTCCAGGAAAAGTACAGCAGACGAGGAAACAAAACGTGATGCCCACAGTCACGCCAATCCATGCGTCGTTGTCATGGTTACTGGCCGATGATGTCCTCCTATTACCCACACTTGGCATTCTGCGAGATAATATAAGAATGATGCGAACGTTGAAGATGACGAATAAGAATAGGGGTACTATTAACAACAGCGCCACACAAATACACGTGCAGAACATGTATTTGAGGTGTCCATAATCGTCGCTGTTGCAGTTTACCATGCGAGTTGTAGAGTTATCTGTAGTTACAGGAAATATTTCTATCCATCTCGTCGAACCGAACAAAAACGACAGGAGAAAAATCGTCAGCAGTAGTTTCCAACTAACGGAAGCCGTACACAGCGCATGCGCGCTCAATGGATGGGCCACGGCAACGTATCTCTCTACGGTGACGATGACGATGGTGTAGACGGAACAGAATCCTAGTATTATTTGAATAGTTACTATTGTATCATGGGAAACCGTTAACTCTGTGGAGAGTACCTTGTCGACATCAGCGTAGAAGTCGACGAGCAGAATCCCGCAGTTAAAGACGGACATCATGGTCAGATGCAAGGATATGGATGTACGAAGCGACCGTTCTGAAAGAACTAATATCGATAAAACATGGCCGATTATTCCAAAAATCTCTAGAATTACATCCATCCAAAAGAAAAGCATTTTGATGACCATGGAAGTATCTAGCAGAAACATTTAAAATACAGCAGAAGAATTAACACTCTCTAGAATTACATCTCTCCAAAAGAAAATCATTTTGATGACCATGGACGTATCTAGCAGAAACATCATTTAAAATACAGCAGAAGAATTAACACTTGGTTGCCAGATGTTGTTATGAAGTCTCAATAATCCAAGTAGTGTGGGTGTTTTTTTTACGATAAAACAAAAGCAATTCTTTGATTAATTCATTTTCATAATTATCCACTCTAAATATGAATACGTGGCAATAGCATTATAATGATCTAAGGAGATCAACGACTGAGGTCTGTGTTGCTATCAAACCTGGACTTGACATAATGGCCCAAATGAAAAAGTATGTACGTTATCCAAAATGATGAAATAATTTCTTTGCGAATTACCAGATATCGTTTTCGATATTGGATTGTCAATGTTTCCACGTGTTCGTTTACCAAGACAACAGTAGAATTCCTGTACTGTTCGTTTCGTTCAGACAGCAGATTGGTTGATGTTCACATCATCGACATTTCAGAATCTTTGGCAAATTTGAGAATGCTTTTGGGCATATTTCAAACACTATCCGTCTATGACCAATAAGAATGTCTCTGGACCTCTTTTCACATGTTTGCGTCGTTTTGAGATTGTGAAATGGATTTATTTATAGTAAAAGAAAACGGATATATATATATTATGTTTCTGGTCCAAAGAAGCACAAAACAATGTTGCTTGTAAAATAATAATGGTAATTTCACACAATCCTTCATACACCCATGTAGAGAATCTTTTCGTCTCTGCAGACGCAATAAACGTGTATTCACATCAAATTGCAACTACGTATAAATCTGATAATGGAATCCGCTCACTGCATGGGTTCTCGGTTACATGTGATCACGGCAAATAGAAAACGGAAAATACCAATATTCTCATAGACGCTTGACTGATATTGTGTTGCCGTATGATCAATCATGATGCCACTTTGGTGGCGTTGTACATATCATTACGGTAAAGCATATTCTCTTAATAGCATCTTGTTAGACACGTTCACTAAAGCAGCGCCTTGTAAGATGACCTCACCGATTCTACCATTACCAGCGAGCCAGGGACGACATCATTAACTACAGGATGGAGTATACTAAATACTAGTTATGCCTGGTCACTAACATCCACGACGATCATTCATCTTGGCAGTTGTCGTCTGCAACAGTGCTTCATGAATACATTTAATCATTTATTATATATACAGTCAAACCTGTATTAAGCAGCCACATAAGGGAGTAACAAAAAGTGGCCTCTTAAGCCAGGTGGTTGCTTAATACAGGTCGTAATGCACTAAAATGGATCATTTGGTGGAATATTAAAGTGATCCTTAAAGACAGGTGGCCGCTCAAGCAGGTTTGACTGTAGTTAACGCGCTATCTAAACGGACCAACTGAAAGAACAGTCTCGAATCCCACTCTCAGATAATTCTAGTTACTTATTTATAACTTATTTATACCTGCTTATATCCAATTACGGTTCTAGTTAGTGTTAGTATGATAGCGGAAACCCGCTACTCTTGATAAGTAACAAGTGGTCTTTTATAATTATGCACTTACCTATACAGACAGGACTGTACATACCATGGCCTCAGTTAAACCAATTGTGGACCCTGGTCGGTGCATGTCACACGTGAAAATACCGGGGTTAAAAGTCCAATAAGCCACGAATAGGATTCGAACCCAGTACCTACCAGTCTCCCACTGCGCCCCGGAGACCGGTAAGACAAATCTAGTGCTTTTTTGCTCATATTAATATAATTGTTTTGAACATTTTTAAAAAGCGTGACTATTATTCAATGTCTTTTACTGCGGAAACCCTTTCTATGAGCGGATCCGTGCATTCTTGGTTTACTAAACTTGTATTACTTGAAGCCGCCCCTGATCATCATGTGAAGATTTTACTTTTTACATATTTTACGTGGCCCAGGGAAATTGCTCTAAACTACCTGGAAAGCAAGCAAGCAAGAAACATCAGTCTTAACATTATATTCAAAACTATCGGTTGGAAGTCTTTTTTAAGATCGATTCCTTCGTAGGATTTTGGACATCACGACCAATTAAGAACTCCATAGATAAAACCCAGTGCAACACGATTCATCGAATACGAGATGATTGATCACAATGGCACAAACGGTGTGACCGAAAGCTGCACTGAGGTTGACCTCTGTAACAGAGTTGTTAAAGGAATGCTGAGGCTTTTAAACCTCTACGCACGTTTAACAATACCATTTCAACATTATTGCCAAATAACAACTACTATAATAATGTTTTAATGATTA
>JAULBR010172139.1:0-16440 GCA_032355825.1 Melanodrymia aurantiaca | reverse complement strand
AAGCGTACAACAATGGATCGAGTTTGGGTCGTGACGTCACCATTCTTGACCGTACAACTCCGGGAAAATGTTGACTCATTAGATAAGCCGACCCCAACCTTTGACTCGATAAATTATGTACCAAAAACTCGGCTTATACACAGCGATATACGGTACCTAAGATGATAAATGATAATTTTACATATCTAGTACACCTTATATTTGAATTATACTTAAATGTTAACTAGTCTAAATTTGATATTTACGGATCGCTTCTTTCCAGGATAACAGAACGAGTTTGCTGCAGTACATCACGATGCAGTACGTATCTAAGTTCGAGAAAGACGACGCAGGAACAGATCTAGTGAAGCTACCATTCCCCGACCCCAGTGACATCAAACAGGCCACACTCGTCAGCTTCGATGAGATCATGAAGGAGCTGAAGAAAATCAAAGCAGACTTTAACTGTACGGATGTTTACAGTCCTCTAGTCTTATACCCATACATATTGTACTTCACTTCCTTCTATCTTTCCTTATCCCATTGTCAAAGGTGGCATGCTGGCAAAGGGGTTACAGATCTAACAATGTCAGGCTTTTGTACGTCTAGAGACAGAAGCCAATCTTCTTAAAACTGCAATTCACCATGTTCATACAAAATCCAGCTTTTGATCTCTCGTATACACACTGCTTTAGTCTTGTTATGATGTCTGGACAAAATGTTTTATAGAGCATCTTCCAACAGAGTGGTTTGAGCATCTACCTCTGAGGTGTGTACGGTCAAGGATCAATCCTTATTAGACCCATCAGAAGTTGGTTTGATTTTTTATAGTTCCAACCATTGATTCACAACTGGTCCATCAAAGATTGTGGTTTTTGTTATGATGTCTGCTTGCTGCTAATGTGATGACAGCAGACTTGTTCTGAGACCATAATTATTATATAAATTTTTGTCTTTGTACTATTTAGTGATGACTAGATTGTAATTTATGCAAATGTGGGATAGTATTGTAAAATTTCTAGACTTGATTTATTTTTTAGTGGCTGAAGTCCGAGCAGACAAGGTGCTAAATTCACAAGTTTCACAAAAATATCAACAACCATTCCGTGATCAAATGACAGGATTTTTTTCCACTGGTAAGTTGTTTATGAATAAAGAATTTTAATTGTGAAAATATATATTATTAGCCTTGACCAGTAACTGTTATAAGAGCATTGTGCATGTTGTTTGTTATTGAGAAATTGTGTTATGTGTTGTGAAGACTGTCTGTTGTTTGTTATTGAGAAATTGTGTTCTGTGTTGTGAAGACTGTCTGTTGTTTGTTATTGAGAAATTGTGTTATGTGTTGTGAAGACTGTCTGTTGTTTGTTATTGAGAAATTGTGTTATGTGTTGTGAAGACTGTCTGTTGTTTGCAGGTCAACAAGAATGTGAAGAGCAGGAAGAGAATCTCAGAGAGTGTCAAAACAGGTCAGTTCTGTTCTAGTCATTTCCACCAAAACATTCACTACTTCCTCTCGCCACACAGAACACATCTTATATCATCTCTCCCACTCACCACAATGAAGAAGTCTTTTATTGTATCCTTCAACTCACCACAATGAAGAAGTCTTTTATTGTATCCTTCAACTCACCACACACAAGTCTTATCCCCAATGTACCCAATGGATAATAATAAAAAATTTCAATATGGCATCAATTTAGATTAGAAGATACACAAAACTGGAACTATTAAGGTGATTTCAACTTTTCACTATGGGTATAAAGTTGGTGACTTAAGTCATGTTTCAGGGGGAAAAAGTGCCGATATTGCTGGCTAGATTATGGTTTGTAATATAGATTACATGTTTGTAATCATGCTGATTGCACATTTCAGATTCAATGAAGTTGTGAAGTGTTTTTGCGTGAAGCCAAGGTCTGGGGAACCTATTGTAACTCCTGAATACTTCTTTGGATTGTGGTATTCTTTCTGTGGTGATTTCAAAGACTTGTGGAAAAATGAGCAGCAGAGAATTGTCAAGCAAAGGTAATTTGTCTTCACTAAAACGTTACTATAAATTGTCCATTTCCTTTCATCTGCTTAGCATGACAGGCAATATATAAAAAAAACTCTGCTCAGACTGAGGACCAAATTTACCTACTTCAACTTCCCACACCTAAAGCAGATGCTCTTCTTAAAGGGAGCTATGTCCGTCTTTTAAGAGTAATCGAGTGAATTGATAGTATTGTTAATATGACAATAATTATAAAGATTGTGTACCTTGTAATTTTTAGTCTTTGCTACATTTTTAATGTCATTTCTGACTTTTTACGTAAAAGTTTCACTTGCAAACTAGCATAAAATTATTATGTTTTTATCGATTTAGAATTTATTTATTGCATTGTTTTATTATTAAATCAAATAGCAATGCATGACTATATATATATTTATATATATTATATGTGTAATCGGTAACAATAAAAGTATTGGTAACGATAAGGGAAGTAACTTTTGTCACCCTGGGTTGATGGACAAAGAAAAATTGTGTGGCTTAATGTCTATAAAATAGTGCAAGATTAGATCAGTTCTTGTGTTACCGGCCAATGTTTGACCGTAAATTAACTTTTGGTTTAGATTAGAGTGCAGATTAGATTAAAACGTTACTATTAATGTTATTGATCACTTTGAACTAAAATTGATATGGATTAGATTTGTTTTCCAAATTTGCTTGTTTCCATTTTCTTCTTTTCATTTCTTTTAATAAATGTTTTGCAAGTGCTTAATTTGTGAATTTCAGTGTTACTACATGTAGTTGTTTTGTTTTAGATTGAAAAAGGCCCAGACCCATGTGAAGAAAATAATGCAATCAAAGAAAGCCAGCACTGTAGCTAGTCGACCAATCAAACCTGGAGGCTTGGTGAGTAGAACTTACGGCATGCAAGAACATTATCGCACAGTTTACGCCAATCATCGAACTTAACACACATGAAGAGAACTTTAGACTGAAAAATGTAACATGTGTAGAGGCTTTTACACTTGAATGGTTGCACATTTGAGGGATCTTTGCCCAGCTGTCTCGACTGCCTGTCCTACTCCTATGTGATAAGCAAAAAGGGATAGCACAAATCATGGCCTTTCTTGCCCAGAATCTGATGTAGATCAATGGTCGGTGTAAGTGGTAGTACACTACCCTTTGAGCTTTGTAGAGTACTCACTTTTGATTGTAACCGGTACTGTAATTAAACATTCTGTGCCTTGATTAGGATTTGAACACAGTACCTACCAGCCTTAATCCCAAAGTGTCAACCACTACACCACAGAGGCTGGTGTAATTTGAAGACTTCAATTTTATATATGAAATGATAAACAATAATTTTAAGATACACTGCTCTTTTTCAGTAAATTCAAATTTTGTTTTACCTTTATATCTTGCAGAAAGATAAAATGCTTAGAATGGAAGCTAGGTTTAACTGATCTTGTTCGTTGGTGCTTTTGACAAAGGTAGGTTATTTTATGTATTTGCAATATTTATAAATTATATTTGTGTTGTTAAGCATGCAAACTTTATCTTGGGCATCTTTTTGTTGCTAGACATAGTCAGTGGTGTTTGGAAGATGACAAAAAGTGAGGGAGGCACATGTGCAAAATTTTAAACATATGCTCTTAAAACATATTTGTGCCCAAACATCTCTTTATACAACCTGATTCCCCCACTACCAGCTCAAACAACATCGCACTTGAAACAGTGTTTTATTCTAAAGAGGTTTTTAAAATAATTGTTCAAACTGTGTTGTTGGTTAGAATATATCTTAACTAAAATATGTTTTATCTAAAATACCTTTATAATTATGGGCCAGGGTATCTTTATATTATCATAAACTAAGTTATTTTTACCCACATTCCCTTTTGATCATTTGAACCTGATTTAAAATAAATATAATCTTAATTTTTCTACCTTGTCAAAACTCTAAAAATTCCACTTAAAATACTTTCCTTTTGTTATTAGGATCTGACATCTCTCGTACCTGATTAGTGAACCTCCTGGCTGAAGCAGACGCAACAGAAGACAACCAGTGGAGAAACAAACCGCAGTCACTAACAGTGACGTAGCGCACGGACCAGTGATGAGGAATAATATTAACCACAGTTACTGTAGACGTCACCTATGCAATGTGCTCAGTGTTTGCTGTCTCAATGACAAGTATATTATATTATGCAAAAAAAACCACCTTTGACATATACAATGAAAGGCTATGCAAAGTTTTACCTACAGACAAGATAAACTTTACCAGCTGAATGAAAAAACCAGGGAGGTATGCTGAATGTCTCATATTCGTTAAAGATATGGACTCTGTAATAGTCACACCGAAGAATGACAGAAACATCAGTAACTGATTTGTAATCAAAATAGATCTTTCAGTTTTGTCTCATTGGAGTACAATGTTAATTAGTGAAAATGAGTTGAGTGCAATCAAAGATTGGATGAAGACTTCACCAGTTGACATACACGAGACCAGAGAAAGAGAAGATAAAACTACAACACTATTGCTTGTAATTTAGCGACATCATCATATTTTGTCACTTTAGAGCATGGTGTTAATTAGTGCAAACCAGATGAGTACAATCAATGTGGACCAAGTCTTCACCAGTTGAAAGTGAGTAGAAAGCAGAGGAGAGAAAGACCAGACAAACTACTACTATTAATCAACACAGATATCTTCAAAGATTGACACTTGTAACTGAGTAGGATGTTAATTAGTGCACAGCCTAGCTGTGTAATCAAAGAGTGAACTAGGTCGTTTATAAGGCCTATTATCCAACTGTATGACAGTAATAACAGCGGGAACAACACGTTATCAAGGTAAACACAACCATTGCTGAATACCCAAGAGATTGGACGGCAGACCAGTCCCAAAACTGTCTGGATCGTTTGATTTTAGCCAAATATGTGATTAGTGTAGGAAGTGCAAGCTAATTTGACCAATTAGTGTGCTTGTGAGAGAGACTGGTAAGATGTGTGGAGCCAGGCCTGTCCAGCTGACGCACACCGCAAACAGCACTGTGTTTGTTCAGGCTGATAAACTTAATAAGTGCAAGTCAAGTTATTGGTGTTACCCCTCACCAAGACACTTGGTAATTTCATGTGGCCAAGTTGCTGGCAACTTTTCCAATGGAATTTTTATTTTGTTTTGGCAAACTGTCTGACTAGAATGAAGTATTTATGTGGTATTATGATTTCAAATGTATGTGTTATTGATTGTCATCTAAATCTACTTTATGACATTATGTCTTCTCCAGATGTTGCAATCTCATGATTGCCTGTTTAATCTATATTGCAAAGTTTTTTAATTATGTTATGTTTTCTGTACATCTGTTCATATGTCTGGATTTGTTACTGACCTTTTGCCTTTTGCTGCATTTATTATACCTCTTAAGACATTTTTGTGGATGGGGGCAGGGGGAGGATATAGAAATTATGTTGTTCATATGCCTGCACATGTATTGATTTCTTCTTAGTAACTCATGTTATAAATTGCTATAATTCATACATACACACATACAGTTGTATTTAACATGGCAAATCAACATTGATTTGAGCTATAAATGTAACATGTCGTCTTACAATAAATTAACGTAATTATTGTTATAATGCAAAGCACGAATTCATGTCAAATTTTCAATGATCACTGCATTTGTATCATGTATGCCTCCAATTAATTCCTTGATCATTTAAACCACAATGGCTTCCTTAATTGATCAGATGGGTATGAGAGAAGAGTGTTTTGGCTGGTTACTGCAAGGCACTTGTACAGTTTTAGTCATAGTGCACTCATAGTGCAATCTCATCTGTTTTGTATCATTCCATGGTGTACTTCCAATGTCTGAATCTGTGGCTATTTGTTTATTAGGTGAGAGGTAATGGTGCTTTCGTCAACTGACCATTTTCATACAATAATGAGAGTTGGATTGTTTTTATCAAGAATTTTACTGCATTTAAACTAGATTATCTGATATTATATAATGAATCCAGAATATATTAAAAGGTAACTAGTATGTTATTGAGGGACATTTTGTAAAATTGAGACATCCATGTAAAAAAGAATAAATATGTTGTCAAAGTAACACAAAGATATGCACATGGTATCCATTGTGTGTCCGAATGTGCATATAAAGAACTCTGCTGCCAAATATAAAAGGGTATCATATGTGGCAAGAGAGATTGTCCTTTCCCGACTGTGTTGAAGTACATGTTTGCCACCTTATAATCAAAGTCCATTGGTGTCATTAACAAACATTGAGCACTGTCGTTACCTTGCAATTTGCATACCTTACAAACAAGCAGGACATGGCAGGAGCCCGAGGTACGAGAAGTCGAAGGATCGATCCTCATCAGTAGACCCAGTACAGTTGCGCAATTTCCCATTCTAACCAATGAACTATGGCTGGATTATCGAAGTATGTGGTTTATGCTATCCTATATGTGGGAAAGTGAACATAAAAGACCTGTTGCAGTCAATCGGTAAAAGCGAAAGCAGCAGGTTCCTTCTGAAACCATGTGTCGATATAGTCGCTGATTATTAATCATTGTGCTCCAGTGGTATTGTTAAACAAACCAACATTACTTTAACGTTACATTTTCACCAAACAATTGTTTATCTCTTCGTATCAATTGCACAATTCAGGCACAGTTTGTTTTCTTGTTTAAAATTGAATTTTATTGTTATTATTTAATAACATATTTACACAAAAATTTATGTTTATTATTGCTTATTATTTGTGACACTACAAACTTACATAAGAGCTTCTGTTATTGACTTTAAAACTTATTACTTTAACCAACTGTGTGAATTGCTGAGCAAAACAAATTATATTTACAAATATTGTGTTGCCAATTGTACAAAATGCATTTATTTTACACATTCCGTTTACATCATTTAACAAATGTTATATTCTATGTATGTACACACTTCATTCCATTGCATTGTTCACCTGGTATCACCACTGCTTTGGCTGTGATTCATGAGGACTTTCCATCCTGACTTTGTCGTAATGTTCATTCAACTCTGTCTTGTACATAGATACATATTATATTTTGCCATGGCAGTGTTTTGTCGTTTAAAGGTATTATTTGTTGATATGTTTGTAAAATAAACTTGTTAAATAATCAAATTGACTCAAATAACTTGGAGCTTCCTACATCATGACTAATATTGCATTGTTCTTTTACACCTGAACTTGACTGGTTTGTTGCTGACCAATCAAATTGTTATTTTATTGTATAAAATCGTTTTGTACAGATGTTATTTATTATTGCCTTAAACAGTTATTCTCCTTAATTTGTAAAGGTTACACATCCAAGAAAATGTTCATGTGTACATATATTATGTATATCAAAGTGCTTCTCCGTTGTGAATGCTTTATCACTCATAACAAGCATCTGTGTTGAAAAGCATTTATTTACTACAGTTTTATACTGAATAGCAATAAAAGTACTTTATTGTTTATACATATCTGTGTAGTATATTCGTTTGTTTTTGTTATCTCACCTTTCAATGAAAACGTGGAGAGATAGTAGTATTTAGGTAGTCAAGCAAAACGTTAGGTTTTATGCTTGACTTGTTGAACATTTTGAGACATTTGGTTTTTAAAATTCTGATCATATTTTAGAATTCATTGTCATAGTTAAATCCATTGAAGTATTTGAATTAAAAAAAGTATTCAAATGTTAATTTAATCAAATTCATTGTGTTTGAATTATGTCTATACGTCCACAAACAAGATCAATCTATATAGCCTTTATAGGCCTACATGAAAGTAAACTGTCACTGTGTGTAAACTGTGCATGGGTGATTTTCTTGCTTATTTAATATGTATAAACGTCTTTGACTATCTTTGTAAAAGTCAGTGTAAGTCTTTAAAGACTATGAACCATGAATTCAATGTGTACAAGACTAGTTAAACTGTTTGTAAACTATATGCAATGAAAACTCCTTTTAATTAGATGCACAATAAGTAAACTACATTATACAGTGTATTGTTAAAAAACCATCTCCGAGTAACAAGTTTTAACACATGTTGTGGGGACACACCACCTCATCTATAAAACCTGGTCCATCATTCAACAACACAGCCATTGTCGTCCTATTCATCAATTCTGAATCCGTTATTGCAAACCAAAGTCAGTGAAATATTGCAAACAAATATCAGTTCAAAACTATTATGGTTAATAGCTTTACGGAAAATGTTGTCACTTCCTTCCAAATTATATCAATAGACCATTGTGTCAGTTGGTATGATAAAGGAAACCCGCTACTCATATTTGATAAGGAGCAAGGGGTGAACTTTCCCACAGACCGCCAGTTGTGGACGCAGGTCGGTTTATGTGGAAGTACATCTACCCATTGAGCCTCTTAGGGTCATTCACTCTGGGTTGGGGTCAGTACTGGGATTAAAAATCCAATATCCCATACTAGTCTGAAGCCCGACGTGTTAACCACTGCGCTACGGAGACCGGTAGAGGTTCCAATTCTATCTAATCTAAATATACCACATTGCGCACAACCCGGTTTTTTTGGACTCGCACCCAGCCTCTCCTTTAAATCTGCTAAATTCAAGGCCATAACAGACTTCGCAATTTTGATGACACTGAATCATTATGATTTCTGTTATTAACGGAACGTCGTTTCCACTTGCCTCAGGATTACATGCACAGATGTGTGGCAAGGCGTACGAGTGTGATTGATTGCTTTGTATTGTCTTCAATTGTTCTTTGTTTTTGTTTTTAATCCAGGTGTTCAATCATGACAGATTCAGGTGTACGGAAATCACGCAATCGTGTATTTCCTACGTACGCAATCGTGAGTTCGATACGTACGTTACAGCATGAAACAAAACCTCGACTTTTATTGATTAGTAACACTATTGTGTGTGCATACATGTATATAATTATACAATATAGTACCCGAGCACATGCCCTAGCAACCCCACCAACCCCCCACCCCGCTTCTTGTACTCGCGTTTGCACTGGGGTGAATAGGAGCGGACTTGAGCTTTTAGGAACAGGCATAGATACAGATGATACTGCAGGGGTGGATTTTAAAGAAATGCGGGATTCACTAGTTCACGACTGATAAAGCTTCTAGATAAAGATGCATTCCAAATTAATCGAAAACTATACATTACGGATCAAAAATGAGGGATGGATGTGAAATTACGATTTCGATCCCTTCAGAAAATCTCCGAACACGCCGCCACGCACACTGATAAATAAATGCACATGATAAATGTTTTTCATTAATACGTTTATTTACAAACGAACGTAAATGTTTAAGATACAATCAATTTGTTTTTAATCTAACAAGGCACCGTAGTTTACATTCATATTATCAGATCTTGTTTACACCTGATTCTTCTAACCCAACTGTACTGAAATAAAATAAACCTATATACGCAACTTTCATACGCACTATGAAAGTATATCTATCACACAATAAGGACATGTCAAAATCCGATTGTACAACCTATATGACTTTATTAAGTACAGCAATGCTGCAGAACAATAACCTCACGATTTCGCCAGCGGAGAACACCCCAAGACGGTTTAAAGTGTTTTCATATAAAGTGATTATTAACACGATATTAGCGCGAATTACCTGTATCGGCGAGATATCTCATCAAATGCTGTTCCTGCACGCAAGTCTATTTGACTACAGCGTAATGAGTGCCGATAACTCAGCAGTGGGGATTGATGACACTGGCTTCCCCGGTGATAACCACGCTCGCAACAATGGAGAACGTTCGCAATTCCAGTCTGTTGGAGGTAGTTTTGTCATTGTCGTTCTCGCCTCTCATACTTCTAGTGGTGGCCAACATACGCCTCCTGCATTGACCAAAGCAAAGGAAAATACATTCCTTAAAATATATTTATTGATCTGCACTGCAATTAAAGTTGATATTCTTATACATGGAAAATATGTTGATGTCTGCAATGATCTCGGATCAAGCAATGTAAACAAAATAGAACATCTCGCCGACACATTATTGAAATATTTGTTAAAGGGACAATCCTTAGTTTAAGTCTGGTTCCGCTGGAGCACATTGATAAATAATAGTGGTTACGTTGACACATAGCCTCAGAAGGAATATCTGCCACCTCGTAGCATAATAATGTGTCTTATGTGCACTTTCCAACAAATAAGATAGCACACACCACGGCCTTTGATGAACCAGTCGTGGATCTCTGGTTGGAACTAATGCTATGCTTTACATATTTCAGACTAAAATAGCTTTTTTTAAATGATTAAAATCACCTTTTACTTGCATCAATATTTTCAAGGAGCGGGACATAGTGCACCGCTAGAGTGTTCGCCTGAGGCTCGATGCGTCGAAGGACCCTGCCTCCTCACGGGAATATGTTGGTTCATTACCCGTTCCAACCAGTGATACACGACTGGTCTATCAAAGACCTTGATGTGAGCTCTTCTCTGGGAAAGTGTACATAAAAGATCTCTTGCATGACTGTATTCGACAAGAGTAGCCTATGTGGAGGCAGCTGGTTTTCTTTGTGACTAAGTGTCGATATTATTATAACCGTGCGTTTGACATCCAATAACATCAGGTGTGCACGTTCTGTCGTATCCGTCTTAAACACGGTAATGTCCCTTTAACTTTGTTCCTGTCTCTATTTCATGTTCTTCTTTCCACTACGACCTACTCTACCCCTTTCAATGTATCTTCTCTTTCTCGCAAACTGGTGCATCATTACTGTAAAGGGGGGAAATTGCGTGTACAAAAGACAACGTCGTCAGCGGGTTGCATTATTGGAAGAGCAAGACTGGACAAGGCACCGTTAATAATGAACGCCGACGTCGTCATCATCAAGAGGTTACCAACCGGGCGAAAACTAATCAACAGCGGCTGTCACCTGTAGAATAATTTGTGTATACTCAATAGCCGCTGATTAAGACTGGATTGTCGTAGAAACATTCATTCTCCTTCAGTAGATAGAACCATCCTCCCATCCATCTACCTTCTGCACCGTGTTCCTCGACCATGTTCACTAAATTCTCTAATAATGGACTCTAGCATAAATCAAAACATACATCAAGTAATTTTCTGAAAGTGGATCATCTTATTCATCAACCTACACGTCAAGAAATGTGTCATACTCTAACTGTGGACTGCGCCACCCTGACACCTTCACGTGAGAAGTCCTATCTTCGGACTGACATCCTAGTAACTTTCTGTACAGCGGATCTTGACTTACAGATTAAAGGCACAAAGTGATTGCCATCCTACGTGCGAATCTAATGGAGACCTTTTATGTATTATAATTAACATTTATTCATATTACTAACTATGCACTTTCTTTAATAGTACATCCGTCGAATGGTACATGGATATTCTTGAATTGGATTCTGGCACAGTAGATTCTGACACCCAGATTAATATTTAACCATGCACTCGCTCAGAGATTGCGCCCGTCGAATGTTAAATATATAAGCTTGAATTGGACTTTAGCACATTTCTCTATATATCTCTGCCTGTCTGTATATTTTCTGTTTATGCCTGTGTCCGACTCGTGTGCTGACTAACAGATTAGGTGGTTGCTCTTGCTGCACCAAGACTGGACAGGATTCTTTTAGCAAACGACTCTCGCATCCTGACCCAAGGACTCACGTACTAGCGCATCACGTGGATGTTCTAGCACTGGGCTGGCATGTCGTCCACTAGGTTTTCACAGCTTGACACTGGGTGATTACTAGTATATTGTAATGGGTCTCGGCTACCGGTACTAGGTGATTGTTCTATCACATGGCACCAATACAATAACCTAAATGCAAACACGGCAGATGAATGCTCTAAAGCAGAGCTCCTGTTCTCTGTCACTAACACGGCATGTGGATGCTCCGTCTCTCACTTGCTCACACTAACATCTGATGGATGCCCAGATTCCCACATCCTGCCACCAGCACTTGCAGACTATCACGTCATGTGCATGCTCTAAAGACTACCCATGATACTTGTTTAAAAAGATCAAAGTATGCTATCGATTTTCTACTTTCTTTTGTTTCTTGTAGTTTAAAGTCTGGCAGGTACATCAATGGGAAGTGATCCATTAATCTATTATAATTGGTAGATATACAACAATCAATATAACGTAAATGACGTAACACAAATAAATCATATAATATATAACCAAGTCTGATCATTTAGCTCTGGTTAATTTATTTTTCTGTTCACTGTATGACATATAGATACGAGACAGAACGACATTATACTAATATAAATACAGTACCCAATAAAAGGTCAATGAAGTGGCAAAACCAGAGACACATATACATCAATACCCAGAGACATTGTTTTAAGTACAGTACCACTAGTAGGTCCACAACCATCATCTGCCAATCTCGCCCTGACCGCATATATCACAGATCATAATCTTCAACACAATAGCACGCCACTTTCATCTCCGTGTGACATTGCGTCTTTGAACATCACAACATGCACAGCCTTGCCCATCCCCTCTAGTCCAGGTGCTACTAGCTACTACACAGAACTGTTATTTCATGACAAGTATGTGTCATATCTGTGTCTCGGTGACATCAAATACAGTCTATTAGGTTGCCATACACCAATATAAATAACTTACGAAATAATTACAATAATATAATATAACGAGAACCAGTGACAATTTTCGTATACGCCAGTCACCGACTGTTCTGTGACATCGCAAATGTAACCTGAGCTATAGCCGTAAATACTCCGATAATCGGGTAGACATTAGCGATGACGTCACGCATAATAATAATTATTATGAGTAGAACTACCTTTCATCTTCTTTATTTTTAGCGTTACATCGGCAATAATATTTTGAAAAACGTTTTACGATAAAACGTGTGAAGTAATAAATGAAATATCAAACTCGCGACCATGATTTATCAAACATTTACTTGCTAAAGCTCGTAGCAAATGAAAATTATTCCCTTTGGGACTTAAATTTATTATCAAATACAGGGTAGCTCGTTTACGTAATACGCTACGAACTGCCTATGCCCTGGTCTGTCTCGACCTTAACAGTTAATAACGCACGTGCGACTCCTACCTTGATATGTTCTATTACCATTTCAAAGTGAGGCAGAAACTCTTTTCATCTAAATATATACATGTATAATGTACATGTACAATCAAAAAAGTATATACATGGTTATGCACAGCTCATAATTCTATCAATAATTACATGGAATAACGATATATATACTGTCCGAACACTTCCATATAAAAACAATTATATTTATACACGTCAACATTATGTAATATTTCACGATCTCAAATGTTATGTTAATATCAATTCGGCTAAGTGTAGGTTTTAGGTTTTGAAGTTCATTTGAATATTTGTCTTTAAAATATCGGCAAGATACGTTCACACCGAATGGTAGGTATATACACTGTAGTGTTCCTTTAATAACATCTTCTCGGGACAGCACATACGGAGTATATGTCATTGGGTTTGTGTCATATGAACACAGATTGTTGTCTGCAGATTTGAAGATTTCGCGCTCACAGTGTCAATGTGTTCTGTGTGTGCGGGCAGCGAGGATCAACTAAGGACAAAGCGGCTAACGAAATACAGCTAATCCAGATCTCCTGTTTCAAAAAGAAAACTCCTCAAGACGACGTATAAAGAAGGCTACACGTTGTTCCTGCCAGAGGAGGAATTGTCTGCGCATAGCTTGATAAGTACGCAATGATATATCTCATTACGTTCGTAAGCCACACTTGACTCCGTATCCAGTTTATACCCCATATGAATGGCGGCGAAGGCGCGCTCGAGTCCCTTTTGGCGCCAAACGTTGAACTGGCGTTATTACAACTCTTTATTTATTAGCCGACCAAACGGAGCACGAGACATTATGATGGCGTCGGTTGCTACTACAATGTAGTGAGTCGCAAGCAAGGGCGCCTAGTCGTGTAATCGGTGTCTTCAGAGTAAACATAGTACACAGATTGACGAGCATGTTAATCACAATCAATCGCAGACGTCTGCGCGTTCCTGGCAAATATACAAAAACAAAGTTCGAAACCGTTGCTTGCTTTAATACCAAGCGTTATAAGTATCTTCCATGTATTAATCACATGAACCCTGAGATTCGTAGCAAGTTCCTTGTAGTGTTTGACATGCATCAGCATAAACAAGATTTCTTCATTCTTCCATGTGTTTAAGGATATCCAACATTTTGAGCCATGCACCTACATTTTTTTATACCTTGAACCCGTTTTCGTTTGTATCTCATTCCTTTTTTACCAGGACATTTAAGCGTTACCAAAATCCACCGAAAATGCCGAGGTTTGCAAAATCCACATGACATAAATGCCGCAGGTCTATCATCTTTTTTGTCCGATTTTGGAATAAAGAACGAATTGCACTGACCATAACAGAAGTTATTGAGAACCGTAGTGCGTAGACATCCCTTTTCTTTGATCACTTGCTTCAGCGGTTGCGTTTTACACCATTCCTTTCTGAGGTAAGTCTTTTTTGTGATCACAACCGCATTTCGACTGCCCCGAATCACAGATCTGTGCCTCTTACCACTGAACATGTGAAGAACAGATTTGCTCGCTTTTGTCGACGACGTGGAATTAAATGGAAGTCTGGGAAGGTTGCCGTGTCTGTTGCGGTGATGACGTCGTCTGCTGTCTGTGAGGCTGGGCAGCAGAACTAGCAGAACAAGTAAGGCTAGCACCGAGTGACCTACTGATCGCCAGTTCATCCACATACTGAAAATACACAATATTATAATTATAGTATAGTAATTGATTAAAAACACATCTATGTACAGGTTTAAGTGTGCACTGGGAGGGAGAACATCGTTGCTGATAAGTACGTTCCATGTAAGTCGTACAGTATGTCATAACCTAAACGGTGTCTAGCATCCCATCTCATCTGTTTGAAACCATTTGGGTTCTAGCGACGACCATATAAACCCAGACTGAAGATTTTTAACATTTTGAATACAGGATCCATTTTCCATGCTTTATTGTAAATTACTATAATATCACACTTGTACAGGCGTCTTGCTGTCAATAAGTTAATATAATCAAACTTTGTTATCTCAAGATATCAAACTACCTGACTAACCTAATTTTATTCAGACACAGACATGCCACCGGAGTGACAGGCTATGTTCAACTTTTCGCGAACACATGGACTCTCCAAGAAATCATCCAATGATCGAATAATAATTATGTTCAAATATTTAACACCCTCGATCACCAAAATTGGCTCTATCTGCAGAATTGTTCGAACTATTTGATTACGTGTAAAACCGGCAATTTTACGAAATTTAGTAACAGTCACACCGACATTTCTGTTGATATTTATAATCATATAATAAATTAATGCAATTATGTAGATCAATAAGTACAGTGTTTTGTCCTTTATAAGCAAATCAATTTGCGTACAGACATCAATTTGCGTATAACTGGCTTTACTGCGTCGTCACGTGATCGTGTTTTTTGCGCCAAAATGGAGTTATTCTCTTTAACGGAACTATATTGTACAAACATAATGCTTGGTTAATCTTTTACACAAGCTATTATTTTACTACGTTGGCTTCAAGCTCGTGGCATAAAAATCGTGGCGTAAATCCGTATAGATTAATAGAATAATCGTCGTATATATAATTATATGAAGACCATGACGTAACACTGTGAAATTGAAAATGGAGTATTTTAGTCCTGGCTACATAATAGTGAAACTACAAAGCTTCAATTTTTCAATAACTAGTTTAAGCTAAGCGTAACATGACACTCGTAATTAAGGATTATCTACTATATCTCTCGTAAAATTAATCGCAGTCCACTGCTAAAGATCCTAATTTTTATAGTAAATTCTCTTGGGACAGATACTCGTTACTCGTAAATTATTGTCTGTGTCCTTACCTCGAATAAAAAAAAACAATTTATGATATCTTCAAATGAAATAAGTTAACATAAAATCCATTGAGTTTTTGCAAAACTGTGACTGTAAAAAGTTGCGGGTCGAGACCCATGGTTCGTTGCGTGATGAAAGAAATCCTCCACTTTACGCACCTTGCAGTGTATTCTGAATTTGTTCCTCCCACCAGATAGTCAGTCAGAATAGCTGGCCAATAAATCCATTACCATTGGTGGATAAGCAAGCGAGAGTATCCAAATAGATTTTACGGAGGTCTTTTGGCGCCGAGAGTATATGGGTGAGGAGACGTGAAGCCCATGCAAGTGGCCACAATGTCTGGACATACGCCAACAGTCGGGTTTGCCAAGGACAAACACATTAGAAGATGTGCGTGTGTCGGGGGTACGGGTGTATGTGTGGTGGGATGCATCTGTAGGTGGCTGGGGGTAACTGTTTGTCGGGGTGTATGTGGGGTGGGATGCATCTGTAGGTGGCTGGGGGTAACTGTTTGTCGGGGTGTATGGGGGGTGGGATGCATGTGTAAG
>JAULBR010172028.1:0-16446 GCA_032355825.1 Melanodrymia aurantiaca | reverse complement strand
ATATGTGTATTGATACTTTGGATATGTAACTTTTCAATACATTAACCTTATTCTACGTGTTATTAGTCCTTTAATACATGCTGTATTGGGCACAATCTCTTGCTAAGAAATTCGACCCAATACAGAAAGGTTTATTCCATGTTGTTTTCTCATATACATGGGCGGATACCGGATTTTTTAAAAGGGGTTATTCAACTATTGTAAAAAGGGTAACATTTTCACGGCAACGTTTTTTAATACATTATTTACACAAAGTGTATGTAAATAGGATATGATCGGTTGTAAAAGCCTGTGCTGAGTGATATCGAGGTATTTGTATATCCCTTGCCGTGTGTGCGCAATCGTATGTTTATTTATAAACTTATTTATAAACATGCAGCTATTCATAATAATGCGAACATGAACTTTGAAAAGTATGTAGTAGCTAGATAAAAACGTTAAATTTTTATAGTAAAGTAACACAACATTTAGACAGTTATTAGTATGTAAATTTGTTTGGAAATATAATTATATATATTATATATATGTGTATTTACATGTGTATGCAACAGTAATAAATAATTTTAAATTGTATTTTAAAACCAATGAATTCAATTCAATCCAATTCAATATTTTATTTACGTCTCCTCTTTTAAAATACAATAACATACATACATTTCTAAAATAAAACATTAACATCAGTATTTTAAAAGCCACTCAATATAGAGTTACGAGAGACTGAAAACTAAAAAACAAAAACAAATACATGTAATACAACATTGTTTATAAAAAAACTTTTATAAAATGTACATGAATATAAACTAATTACGCTCCTCTATATAAATGGACGATACTTTGGTGTTCTCATGGGAGCAGATTACCATCGAGATTGGCGCATGCACACTTATCTGGCAGTCTCGGGTGCCAGTGCAACTTTAGATGGCATTTAATGGTCACTGTGGCACGCCTATCACAAACCTATCTGGAGGTTCTGCACCATTAAATGTTTTAACCACAGGTTAATGGGGGTGGTTGTCATATCTGGGTCCGTGAGTTGACACCCACGAGTCGGTGAGCAGACGGGTTTTTACACAATTGTGAAACTTTAGTCTGTCGTTTTTACGGCTCATTCCTTTCAAAGACTGACATGAGACCTCCCCTACTCGGTGAACGATACGCGAACCTTGGGTGGGGTCGTAAAAAGCCTTACTTTTCTTACATTTCAGAAAAAATGGAGAGGACAAAAAAAAAGATCTAGTAAAGAAGTTCAATTTAGCTTTGCATTGTATTGATGAACTTTTATCTTTCAATCATTTTTGGGATAGGAGTTGAAAATAAAGGAAACAACAGAAAGTAGAACATCTGTGTCATACCTTGATATTTGCATAGAGATTCGAAACACGCAGCTGTACGACAAAGGTATGACTTCAACTTTTCAATAGTCAAAACTTCTATCAGGGCTGCATTCTCAAGTATGCAAATTTGCATGTCACTGTCTCGGGCTAAATATGGAATCGTTAATATATGATTGAAAAATATAAATCAATCCAGTTAAATTCGTAATAATAAATAGCATGAACATTAATGAAATGACCTATTTACTAAATCAATGAGAACACCCATTAAATTTAGCCCGTGACATTGACTTTCTATCAATCACTACGGCTGTAATGAACTACATTGGCCCGCCCTTTGAGGTTCGTTATAACCGACGTGAAATGAGACGTTGTCAATATCGACTGGTATCGCACGTGAAGGCAGTTTTCTTCATGAAAAGAAGTTTGTTTTGGATACTAGATAATTATTTAACCTGAAGTATGGTTTGGACACTAGATCATAATTAAGTTTGGTATACCTCACTCAGCTATACTCGTAGTGAAAGGTCTAAACATGTAGAATCGCTGGGTTTGTTTTACAGTTTTGGAGTTTAATATGCATGGACTTTACAAAAGCTTTACAAACAAATCAAATTTTTTGTTATTAATATTGCATGAAAGGTATGGATTTCTGTTATGGTAACCATTGTAAAATGTGCCGACGGCGACTCAACAGAAAACGCCCGTGTCATCTACGAACACTTTGTGTCACTACTCATTTCACATTGATTTAAGTCCACATGCTAACTTTCTATATTTGATAGTATCCGAAATCTCTTTTGAAGTGTGTCTTATTCAAATATGTTTGATTCTTTGGTTCTGATTACAAAGGTACGATTATGGTCTCTTATTACCAAAGTATATAAACACACGGCAAATATATCAAGCTGTGATCGCCGTCATGTACAAGACCGGCGTGTCGAGAAAAAGCACATCTTAATATACAGGTAAAATAATACATTTGACAAATGACTGTTTGCTGCGTTTTATCCGACAGATCTCGCTGTAATCTTGACAAAGGGATCGCCGCACCAGTGAGCGAGGCTAAACGTATCTCAGTGGGTAACCCTTATTAACAAGTTTCTCCTGCAGCTCGGGGCCTAGGAGTACTACAGGAAGACTTGAAACACTCCTTGTAGAATACAGCACACTGTAGGAAGGTTGTTCAATCCGGTTGAGATCGACGATTTGTGCTTATGACGTGCCCAAGAAAAAAAACAGGTCCGTCCGTCCACCCGCCCGCCCTACCGCCCTCCCGCCTGCCTGCCCTCCCGCGACATTCTAACACGTTGTTTTATTTCAAATTATTATGACACATGGTCTACGGAAGTAACACACAACCATAGTGGAGTAACGAGTCGAAACGACACTGGCCGCACGACTTGTGAATACTGAGTGAAGGTAAAATAATGGTAAAGAGCATGTGCCATCTTTACACCAATACAAATCTTACTTCTGTTTTTTGTTTCTTTATTTTGTCTATGTAATATTATTGCATTCGTATGTTGCTTCGGGAAATTGGTCATTTACGATTTTCCAAGTACGTGGAATAAAAAAAATTCAATATGATTTATTATTAATGCCCTAAACTTCTATGGTTGAGTTTGTATAGTCACAGTGTTCTCCCTTTTTGCCAATATATTATATTTTGACTTTTAGATTTTGAATTCTCTGATTATCATTAAGATTTGAGAATTAAAAAAACTAATCATAAAATGAATTAATCATGTAGAGATGTAACTAAGAATGTGACATACACCATCCGGTTCTAGGTATGTTATCATGCGAGTTGCAGATAGTTAATGATGTTTGTTATCACTAGCAGGCCTTCGCCGAACACTTTTTAATATTGCAGCTCGTTTCACCTCAGGTAATATGTATAGTCCAAATGTGAAACATCTCTGAAAAACCTCTAGAGATAGATAAGTAATATGATGAATAAAGTTCTTATCTGGAAAAGTTCTCGGAAGCAGCAGCGTTTGCTAACCAGAATTAAAGATAAATCTCAGATATAGTTTTACGAGACTATTACGAAGATTATGTACGGAAAGCGACCTAAAGTAATTTAAGATGTAACATTAACAACAAGGCAAGTGCTGCTGCATTGTCATGTGGTGTTAAAGCGTCCACACTGTGTGCAGAAGATCCCAGGATCGATTCTGCTCAATATACCCATTAGAACCACTATTATATTTCCATTCTACACGTTAGAACCGCTGTTATATTTCCATTCTACCTGTTAGAACGGCTGTTATATTTCCATTCTAATCAGTGATCCATAGGAAATACAGTGTAAAGCAATAAATCTGTTATAAATCTGATATGATTATCCATATATATTGCGGCAGTATATAATCAAGAAACCCCAGAAATGAGGTGTAAGAGTATTTTAACGTAAATCAAGTAAAATAATGAACAACAAAATCCTACTATGTCCCACATGAAACACTAACATACAAACGCTAAAAAAGCAACTTCTATTAAACAAATTCCCAAAATATTATTTCATAAGAATCGGTTTTGATTTTCCAGTGTAGTCGCCTGGTCCGATGTTCTCTAAATATGCAATCGCCTACTGTAACAGATAGGAAATATCGCTAAAGCAACGAAACTGCTAATTCATTAAATCTAGGAGACCATGGTGTGAAAACCTAGAAACAGTGCAGTATTTGAGCTTCCATGGCTAATAATAAACTGTGAGATGGACTCTTTATCAGTGATCAGTACACCGATCTCCACTTGTACAGCTGACATCTTCAATGATTTTCATTGTATGGTATTTCCAGTGTGCTATGCCAAAACCTATGACGTCAGAGTTGTTATAACAATAATTGCTATGTGGTTGCATGACACTTTTAGTCGTAAATGTATACAAAAGTCCAACGATTTTCAATCTAATGTCCAACTTGCCAGTTGACAATGGGAGACAGTGGCCTGAAATAAATCACCATAATTAGAAGGAAGACTTGAATTAGTAAGCACACCGGGATTCTGATACCACAGTTAACTGTCACAGAGTAATATAAAGCATTGTATAGGCGTGCCGTGCATTAAAGGTACCATCCAGAGTTTTAAGATGGATGCCACCGTATTAGGGCATCTAATTATATTTATGGTTAAAAGAGATTTTTTTATCAATCAAATTAACATTTAGTTACATTGTATTGCTTACAATACCAACATATGTATATCCAATGCGTTTGTGTATCGTCCGTTCATTTGTGCCGACAATAATTTAGTACGATACAAACTATTTTGGACAAAATTACACAATAGGCTGCTATAACCATTTGGACTACCAGAAATACATAGGATATACCTAATTATGTTAATATTATTATCAATGGGAAGTAAGTAAAAGTTATATTTAATAATTTAAAAAAAATTATTAGCCATAATCATGTTACAAATAGCATTAGATGCGCATGTTTCGTGGCATCCGTGTTAAAACTCGGGAGTGTGCTTTGAATGCCACGAATGGTCTCAAGAAGCTCCACATCACGAGGCACATTTTGTTTTTATTAATTAATCTCTTCAATTTAATTGTGGTCTGAAGCATTTCATGTAGAAAGTTTATTTAATGATTCTTGCTTAGATGAGTATATTTGAGAAAACGGAAGAAAATATCCCGTGTCTAAGAGCGATTCCACAAACAACTACTTACTATATGGTGGACTTCTTTCAGTATTTAGTCAAACATCGTATTCAAGCATTAAACGATTAGGGCAAATTAACCCTTCATTATGAAAGTACATGTACTTGTGTGTGGGAAATGGCTATTCTACCTTCGGGTACATAATGTGAAGTCGAGGTACATAAAATTACATCTGATTGGAATATCCCTATCTCACACCGGTACATATAATATGAACGATTCTTATATTTATGACTATCTATCAGAACATTGATTAATTAAGATTTAATTATTGGATATAAAAAATTGGTCATTTGTCTAAACACCTAGTGTTTTCCCATTAGCAGGAACGAATCTTTTATATGCCTCTTACTATAGAAAGAATAGTGCGGAATTTTACGGTTGGTCCGAAAAAATCCATTCTGTACAATGCTGAAAGACAGTTAAGTACGCCAAAACACGTTTCATGCCCAGATGCCTGTAAACTTCTCACAATGGTGGTATTATCAATCTGTGGCATTCTCTAAGTAGATTTATTGCTTATTACCACACAGAAACTCTCTAAAACCTATGTTAAATGGAGTCGAACTCTTCCCAGGATGCGAATAAATAGAATGTGTGCTTGTGAACGGAATGATCCAATTCACACGAGGCAATTATGTCTCTATACATCCATTTGGTAGCAACACCAGTTGATAAAATCCATATATCATGAGTATAGCTTTTATAAACACAAACCTATTAGACAATCATTTCTACATTTACTAGAGCAACACACGGGCAGTCTGTACAATTACGAACTGTGGTTGTCATTATGAATGACTGAAGTATTTCAATTCCTTCCTCTTCAAGTTATGGTAGATTATGCATTAGATTTTGAGTCCAATGGCCGGTTTAATGGAGAGGTTATAACGTCACTTGCGACAGCGTTAGGTATGACATTACACTACGATTGTGTAAATGACAATATTTGAGGACAATGAAGCGGTCACAGTGGTCAATTTAGTATCGTGGCCGCTGTTATCGATACACACAACTGTGGCAACGCAATCGTTAGGACAACGTTACGCTATCGTTGCGTTAAGCCGCGCCCAGTAGTGTTAGTAAAATGTTCTTTGATGACCTAGAGCTTGTCTGACAATGTTGCCGAATCGTTAGTTCATTATACAGACGACAAGACTTCAGAATGTGTTCTCTGGTTCTGTTTAGACATGAGCAGTCATCAGTATCTGACAGTTTTAGGCGGTACATGTGGAATCGGAGACGACAATTGCCAAAATAAGGTGGTCTTTTTGCCGATTGTTTCCAGTTCCGATTGAGTTAGTTAGTTATAACTTATGTACGTGCTCATATCCAATTAAGGTTCAAGCACGTCTGTCAGCCCAGTTACTTCGACTGCCTGTCCAGAACAGAAATTAGTGTTAGTATGATAGAGGAAACCTGCTACTCTTGATGAGTAGCAAGGGGTCTTTTATATGCACTTTCCCATAGACAGGACTATACATATCACGGCCTTTGTTTAACAATAGTCGGTGAAAGTGGAAGTACACCTACCCATTGAGTTGGTGTCGGTACTGTGATTTAAAACCCCATATACCACGAATGGGATGCGAACCTAGTAATTACCAGTCTTAAGAGCGATGCGCTAACCACTGCGCCAAACATTTATGCACACTGAAGGTTTAAGGCTCAAGACTGGTAGGTACTGGATTCGAATTCCGCTCAAGGCGATAAGCTCTTTAATCGCAGTATCGGTTCCAACAATAGTGAGTGCTTCACCAACTTCAATGGGAAGGGTACATCACATGCACCGAACAGTGTCCCACTACCATGGTATGTACTATCCTGTCTGTGGAAAAGTACATTATAAAAGAACCCTTGCTGTTTAGTAATAAGCAGCGGGTTTTTTTTCTCTCGTACTAATGCTAACGTCTTCCTTTGCGGGTAGTCCAGGGAGTTGGCGTGCTTATCCATGATATACGTCCTTGAACCTTAATTGGATATAAGCACGTAAATACGTTATAACTAACTGACTTGAAATACTGTTTAGTAATGAATGGTAAAATATTTGAAAAGGTTACATAGATTTGTCAATTGTATAAGCCGTTCAGCAGAAGTAATGTGTGTAGTGAGACCATACATATATTCTCGTTTCACCAAAAGGCAGGCAATTAACAGGAAATTGTTTCTGAGCATGTTGTTTATTGAGACGATGCATATAACAAAATTCAGTTTATTGTTTATTTTGTTCTATCTGTGGAAGAGTGTAGTTGCATTAAAAAAATGTATGCAAAATTGAAAACTCTCGTTCAGATTGCATCACTGCTGAGTTCTATATATTTCGACAGATATTGGTATTTTTGGGAAATTACCAGATGTTCAAAGAGAGGGCATAATAGAATGCATGCCTAAACACGGCAAAGGCCAAACGTTTAAGAAGTTATAAGTATCATAAAATATAAAACAATCGAAAAATACATATGTTTAGAGAATGTAATGTAACAGACGGAAGATTCCAATTAGTTTCTTATCTCTTCTTCTGTCTTTTTATTGCTTTCTTCTTTCGCCCCACCACCCCGCACCACCATCTTACTACAATCTTCTCGTAGGTGTAAGTATACATATTGCTTACAATACATTTAATGTACATGTAACAATCTGGCGCTATTGCATTCTAACTTATAATGTGTATTCTCATTATCATATACAAATGTAGATTCATTAATCTGCAAGTTTATTGAATATGTGATCAGAAATAAGTATTTATTTAGTTTACTTAGGGCAGTGAACATGGCGCTCTAACATGTTCACTGTTTATGTTCTGGGGACAACAAATCTTAAAATAAGAAAAAAGAATGTGCCAAATAATAAGTTACTTACTGAGAGTTTCGTTGTGATGATTATATTAACCATAGTGCGTTAAATGAATGTCGCTTCGAATGCAGCAAGAGAGCTATTATAGAGACGCTTCTAAAAGCAGCATACCATACACGAGAGCTAATGCAACATGGCACCACGTTCAAATGAGATTATAATAAACCATTTCCATATTACAGCGTGCGGCAGACGAAAAGTAAATAGTGTGGTATGATTCAAGCAGAATTTGAGAATCTACTTTTAAAACGTTCTATGGTAGACATCACGATATGATGTTCTATGGTATTTCACGATAGGACTCACCGTTGACACAGATGATGTCCGATGCAATGCCTTACTTTGACTTGTTTTATGTTTTACGTTTTTTTTAACGGTTCGATGAAGACAGCGGACAAAACGAATATGGCTGTACTTACGACTGGTGCCACCGGTGGAGCAGGATACCTGGTATCAGCACTTGCTTTGCTGTGATTCGTGACTACTACTGTTACATGCCATGTTTACGTTGTCGTAATATCCCTTCAATTCTGCCTTGCGCAGTTGGATTGTTTAGCGACACTATTAGAACACATTGATTAATAATCATCGGTTATTGGATGTCAAGCGTATAGTTATATGGTCACTTGGTCACAGAAATGCACTTCCGCAACATATGCTACTCTTACAGAATAACATAATAGAACTTTTATGTGCACTTCCCTACAGACAGGATAGAACACACTATAGCCTTTACTGGACAAGCCGTGGCTCACTGGTTGGAACGGGAACCCAACGGGTCCACTGAGGAGAATCGATCCTACGACACATCATGTGCTGCGCTATACGTCTCACTCATTGAAAGCAGAAGAAGACCATTTGCATGTTATAATTTCGTCATAGTAATTGCGACAATAATAATTAGGGACCGTATATTATTGTCAATGTGTTTCACAGTCCGAACAATGTTCGAAGTGGGATGGGGACGGGGTTAAAGCCAAGTTCGGTTTGCTTTTCATGTACATTTTATGTTATAGGATTAGAAGAGGAGGGAGTGGGTCAAACACAATCCTAATTTTGTTCCGATTATGGAACACATTGACATATTATGCACGATCCCTATAGTCCGAGAAAACTCTTGACTGACAAGGGTCTAGATGGACATTTTGCTGGCTGTAAGAGGGTCGTTCAGACAGCAAAATGTCCATCTGACCCTTATCAGTCAGAGTTTTATCTTATTGATCCCTTATTGAACGTTGGACAATTCATCAGAATTTTGAACGAGGCACAACATTATGGTGAATAATGATTTCAGTCGGTACTGGACGATCAGTACATGTAATCTTATCTGAGATGATCTTACGTTCAAGTGATGGCTCCTGTCAGTGTTGTAAGCCTCCTGTCAGTGCTGTAAGTGTGGCCTAGCTCATTCGCCACACAGAACATGGCAGTGAAAAAAAAGCGCCTTGCTTACAGGAATTCAGTTTTTACTTCAGTGGTTGACTGTTCCGTTGATACGTTCCGCTAACGCTGATTAGTCTGGAAAAGCTATTATGTTGTTAATTAGCGCCAGTCGGAGATATTTTTCGCAGAAACATACATGTTTGTAACGCGTGAGTAGCAGACCAATTGATCATTTTTCCGCGACTGACAGATGGCACACATTTGGCGGCAATCCCAACTTCTGCGCTGCAGACGTCACAAAGTGCACGCTTAGCACCTACTCTACTTGCTATTTGATGCACGATACGTAGATAATGAGATTACGTTATTTATCCTTGTTATACGCTATACAAAACATCATCATTAATGCCGTTAATAGTATTTATAATGCTTACACAGCAACTACGCATATACATATTAAATATATACAGATGTTGGCTATTAGAAATGTAAGGTATAGCCCGGTATTATTATACTGTTACCCTATAAAGTGGCGTGCTTCATGTCTTAATACGTAGATTATTGCAGTCATATTTTCTTACAACAGATCATTCAGTTGTCTAATCAATATTCTAACCACAACAAAAAATAATTCCATCTTGGATACCAAGCATTGGCTTTCTACGTCCTTATGTAGTCGGTCGACTGCACAGATACATGTATAATTGCGTTTACTATACAGCACTACACAACTCGATTTACTTTCAGTTTTATCAACTAACTTGATTACTCGAACACTCATGGAAATAGGACCGACTCTATTTGCAATGGTAAACATCGTATGTCTTTCCACTGGCCACCAATGAAACTTATTTACATGCTGATATTACGATCCAGTGGAGAGAGTATGTGATACTACAAGTAGTTTGCGCGGGTGAGCGTATACTGCCATGCTGATATTACGATCAAGTGGAGAGAGTATGTGATACTACAAGGAGTTTGCGAGGGTGAGCGTATACTGCCATGCTGATATTACGATCAAGTGGAGAGAGTATGTGATACTACAAGGAGTTTGCGCGGGTGAGCGTATACTGGCACGCTGATAGCTGGAGTTTGCGCGGGTGAGCGTATACTGGCACGCTGATAGCTGCTGCACCCGTTGTAATCACGGCAATGTTTTGTCTGTGATTTTCACCGAACCAATAAAAACATGTAACATAGTATGGTATTGCATCAGGCATCATCTCTGCAATGATGCGTCATAGCCTCTGAATGTCTAATATATAACTTTTTGAAAGCTTTTATCATAGTATTTCTGATAAAAATTGCTGAATCGAAATTACTCAATATATAAACAAGGACGGCTTGTTACGTGCTATTACATTACGTCCGTGACCAATCTTGTCTTACTTCCTCAATAATCTACTGGATTTATCTTTCCATTTCTTTCTTGTGGAATGAAAGGAATAACACGTGCAATAATAGGTGTGTAATTTACGACGGAGTTCGCGCCGTGGCACGGGCTCGTATGTACGGGTGTACAACTCCACATGCCGTGCCACGGAGCCGTTACGTCACTTCACCTGTAACATTGCCCACAATACAGCATCTTATGTCTTATCAGATTCACTGTTTGCCTGTTCAACGTGCACTCACCTGTGAACGTGGGGGAAGTTATAGAAGTGTCTACAAGAACAGCTAGGGTATCGCATTAACCTACACTGGACCAAGGGTAATTAACTTTCAAGTATTTCGGTAACCGAATACTCTTGAATGTGTATATAAAATAGTTAACCACGAATCAAAGCACATCTAATCTTGAATCATTCTGTGTCTTGTGTGCTGCAAATACAGCTAATCAGTTCGGAAGTGAACCAGTGTGCACCAAACGGACGTTGTGGTTATAACTAATTTATAACGAGTTTTAACGAGCGATAAAGTTTTAAAATATCTTATGAGGGACTTAAACTTGATAATACATGACATATTACATTGACTTATTCTGTTTATTATGACACTTTAGAACTAATTTTATGTCCATATAATAGTGGGAAACGGTAGAGAACACGATACGAATGCTCGATAGAGATCATTTATCTCGCAACGAGTGATTTTCAAATGTTTAATATGTATGACATCATGTTTACAATTTGTGACGTAAAATTGCGTTTAGCTTCTCTCTCGTTGGTTGGCAATGTTGTAACAATCCAATCAAATGAAAGGCTATTCCAAAGTTGTGATAATACGATAAATATATCCCCGATTATGTTTGACTTTTGGCGTAATAAAGAAATGTATGACATAGTCAATAAGTCAAAATAATCATTTGACTAAACTTTTCAGTCATTTAACCAAATGCCATTAAATTTTGATAAAATAATAAAAAGTGAGGCATTGTCAAAATGATTGGAAATTGGGGTGTATTATTTGACAGCTTGACTAAAAAAAACTATGCAACTATTCATGTAGGGGCCTACATGTATTGTACGTTGATTCTATCACAATGCCAGCTGCAACCATGCAATTAGGAAAATGGCTACAGCTAAAATAAAATACTGTGGACATAATTATAGTTTCTATGGTATTTTACAAACAGTTTTGTCACAATGATTTCATTAAATGACTGAAATTTTTGTAATTTATCCAAATGATTGATTTGGTACTTGAACGGTAACATATTATACCTATCTTACAGTAACAGTCCCGAAGTGGCAACATTTATAAAATGTCACGCTTGCATGCACAATAATTCTTTCTACTTTTTCGCAGTCTCCCTACTTTTAATTAACTCTTTACATATTTAAATCCCCATCAATCCTACCAAATAAGCCTCAAAAGTCGTCCACCATTGAGCTGTCACAATGTCACTGAAGCGACTACATATATCTTATTTCAATGTAACTCATTTCCTGATTAAACAACGTCACCAAACTGTGAAACGGTTTACAAGATTGAAATAAAATAAAATAATAAAAAAATATATCCCGAGGCTACAATAACTAACTTTATCAATAACATTTAAAGAATTTAAAAGCACATTTCAACAAAAGAATAACTAAAGCGCCAAAGCGAGTGTCGTGAAAGACGAGTACATTTTAAAAATGTCTCAAAGATTGTGTTTCGCGGGGTGGTATAGTTCTACTAGTCTTTGCTCTGATCTCTTTGCCTCTCTTTCGTTTTGGATCAACAGTTAAAAAGTCGTAAATCAGCAACCCAATCCAGGCTACAGACCAGCGACATTCTCACGCTAGTGAGCTCTAAGCCGTCTAATATCATCCTATTACAGTTGTGTGCAAATATCAGTTTAATGTACCACGTGCTTTGTACACGGATGGCTTGAATCCTTTTTCATTGGTCACGTGAATAACATGGAATGCATATTAAAAAAGCAGCGCATGTATGTAGAAGTTTTCTATATTATGCCGTCACATTAATTTGATCAAGATTCAGTAATTATTATACTGGTATTTATCATTTATTATTATTATTGTATAAAAATTCAAATGCCAATTCTACAAATATGAACATAAACATGAAGTAAACTGACTTAATAGACTTAAATCAACAGCTCAAATGATAAAAACTAAGATGCTAGACACTCGTATTAAACTTGTGCCGCAACAAAATGAATTGAGTTGATCATTTCGCTCATACAAACCCTACCACGAGTTCACTCTTAGTGTCTCGTATTTACTCCGTAACGTGCACAATGTCATGCGCAAACTGATTGTGAAATACATCATTTTAACCCTATTTCTTTATTCTTGTCTAACTAAAATCTATTTTACTTTTTATGAAAACAAACAAAATACAAACCAACCAAATGGTATACACCATTCATCACACAATAGCTCCGCGGCGATTTTGATCATTTGTTTCGAGGCAAATTAAAATAAGAACATTTGTAAATAGAATGGTTCGGATTTGTTTTAGGGGGGAAAGTTAATCTTTTTCAGTGAATACCACTGTCGGACAATACTATAGTAACTACCGGGTATATCGTGCTAGGCTTGTTTTACTGATAGCAATGTTGTTAGAAATATTTATTATTGCGTGACAAATAACGATGGTGTTATTTTATTTCATTGCAACACTATTTCGTGGGAACACAATACATTAATTTCTATCATGTCACCTGGATGTTCGTGATGTATTTGTGGAAAACATTTACATTGTATTGGCACAGTGTTTGTTATAACACGTGTCTTGGTTGTGTTTGAATAAGGTCATGCATTCTCTATAGAACCGACAGCTTGCCGTGTGTCTACTTCGCCAAGTGCTGCATGGTTGCTTTCGTATTTCCAACTTTGTTTTTAAAAGATAAGGGAAATACAAAGACGATTTACCTTGGCGGTGTTATAAACACATCAGACGGTTCGTCTCCACGTCTGCGCAATCGGAGCTGTCTTGTAGCCCCACAACACCAGCAACCAACAGAGTAACGCAGTTCTAAGTGCAAACGTAAACTAGACAGAAGTAATTTTGCTAATAGAAGTGCTGAAGGATTTCTTTGAACGCTATTAAGAACATATTCCAAACTTTCCAAACATCTTGTCCACGCGCGTTATGATAAGGATGCCCATGAACAAATAGAATATGTATATACAAACCTAGCGCGCGCCTCGTCAGATAAATTAGAATACTGGCAGCTTTGAACCGCTATGCATGCTTTCAAGCAACTTTACCGGAGAACTTTCCATGGCCACAAGACTCAGACAATAAATTGTATTCACACCAATACTCTTGTGAGTATTCTTAGGGTTCTTTTTCAAAATTTTTTTTAGGAAACCACATTTATTTTAATATTAATTCGTATCACGAACATTTCCGGTGCTTATTAAATCCTCAAAATATTCAACCAAAACGCGCGTATACAACAATAACAGTTGGCACAACGCCTATAGTTTTCAGACGTATGCCACAGTGCTTGCGTATCTGTAGCTATGTGTAACATAAATTTTTTTATTATAATTAACATTTACTTACATCTTATTGCTTACAATATCAATATGTATAATGCTCAATGCATTTGTGGTAGTTTAATGTGGTTATTGGATTTTCACCTACAATAAATTGGCACGAGAAAAAGTATTTAGGCAAAAGTACACAATAGACATGTACTGTTATAACCATTTTGATGACGAGAAACAAATTGAATATACATATATTAATATTGTACGCAATAAGATGTAAATAAATATTAATTTTATTAACAATAATAACTCTCCAATAGCCAGATATATGTTACAAATAATAGCATTATCATTGCATGCACTGTGGCATTCGTCTTAAAAGTAGGCATTGTGCCTTTAAGTTGTTCTTTTAAAGGATGTTATAACCAAGACCATATTCCCAAATCTAAACGACAAAACATTGACATGGCCAAAAGCGTATCTCTGTACAAGACAGAGTCGAAGGACTACACATTGGCAAGGAATCACGGGGACGCATTGTCAAGGATCCCCGATATACCCATTGACATTGAACTGAACGCGCCAAGGAATCCCTGAACTATAGCATTGGCAAGCAGTCAGAGACACGTATTGGTAAGGTATCACAGAACACGCGTTGACAAGGAGGAAGCACGGAGCACGTTTTATGAAGAAATCACAAAGCACGCATTGACAAGTACATGAAGTCACCTAAGATGAACTTGAGCACAGAAGTCACAATCTCTGCGATTATGCAAACTTGTAGATTATAGAGGATCAACGCTGGTTCTGCTCGTTTGTGTAAATTAATTCATGTAGATAAAGAACTTTCACAGATCTATTGATCTTTGACTTGCCTTATCACTGAAATTGTCAAACAACTCACACCTCACATGATTACACAGCTTAGAACTTACCACTTTAATGGTCGAGGATTTATACTGTATAGCTGGATTAACTATTTGATAATGACGTTTCTTATGAGATTCGTTTGTGTGACTGCATGCGGAAGAACACCTGTGTGACTCGGGGCACACCGCGAGATCTACTGTTACCATCCAGGCAAAATAAGCCATCCTGTCTGCACATTGGGATGGGGAGTGGGCAACATTACGTGTTAGTTAGTTACAACTTATGTACGTGCTCATCTTAAATTAAGGTTCAAGCACGTCTGTCCTGGACACGCAGTCCAGCTGCCTGGACTGTCTGTCAGGAACAGAAGTTTGTGTTAGTATGAGAGAGGAAACCCACTGCATATAACTAAACAGCAAGGATCGTACATGCCACAGACAGGACAGTACATGCCACGGCCGTTGTTCACAAGTAGCCTTGAGCGAGTTGTTCTAGCTACTACACAACGGAGACCGGACCAAATGTTTGCCTGTTATGATTTATCCATTATAAACTGTTCAGTAGTAAGTTACATACGACCAATTCAAGGCAAATTGAATCTCAAGTGCTACAAGTTGATATGTCGCTACTACGAATATTTGGAATCTGACTCTTTCAGCAATTCCTTGGACAACACTGAGATGATGAATATCTTGTTGGAATGAATTCACATTTCACGACTGCATCCGTGGCAATAATTATCATCGCAATCGTAGAGATGCCACCTCTTCGATGTTGTCCGGCAACAAGTACTCCTAGTATCCACGTGTTTGCTAAGAGGCGGTCACTTCTAAGACATACGGTTCAATATAGAATTTATCAAAGTGTATTACAACACAGTTCACGGGTCAACGTAGATATATAATTAATATTTCTGGGATTTGCATAATTTTAGTATACTGCGTAGACAAATGGTCGTCAGTTATTTATCTCAATGTTCTATAATAATATTATTATTATATAGAGAATAACACACGAATGCAACGTTAGAGATCGTTTATCTCACAACGAGTGGTTTCCAAATTATACACGACTTGCCGGTTTCAGCGGAGGGCGTGGCTTCAGAAAAAGAACCCGTATTTTCGAGTAAACAAAGAATTTTTAACACGTAGTTCAATGGCGGTTATCCGTAATATTTCACTAATCTCTTTGTAATTTGTAAACATGGCAGATTTGGCTGATGCATCTTTAATAACATTTCATGTTTGGAGTTTCAGCGAACTAAAGTCATATCTGGGGGTGAGGAAAAAAATCTGTAAATGGGACATTTGATGAACTTTCTGCGAGTAGGGTGGTCGAAAAAAGACGAAAACGATAGTAGGGTTCTGTCGGTGTCACTTTGTCACGAGTACTATTTACTCATAGTAATTTATTGTTAGTACATGATTAATTCACGGTT
>JAULBR010171917.1:0-13499 GCA_032355825.1 Melanodrymia aurantiaca | reverse complement strand
TTTTGACAATAGCCCAGTGCCTAAGTAGATACAGAAATAATATGCATCAACTAAACGTTTTGATGACGGCCCAGATCGTTAGTAGCTGAAGTATTAACGTGCATCAACTAAACATTTTGACAATGGCCCATGTATATTTTACAATAGGTGCAGTATTAATGTGCATCAAACTTTTCACAATGGATTAATAAGTAAGTTCAGTATTTTCTATTTGGTATATCAATGTACCAATTCTTTAAAATATGGGGACTGGATGGGGTGGAATTAAATTGGTAAATGTCCAAACAAACACATTTTATTTGTTTTTCGGTGGGGATGATCTACTAAGCACTTAAAAACATTCATTGAGAACTGAATGTGTTGTAACTTGAAGATCTGAACTCCGAAATAAAGGCATAAATAATATGGAGAAATGACTTACCTAAAGAAATATATTGACTAGAACTTATAATTATATAAAGGTCTATTAAAAAAATATGTAAGTAGGTAATAAGAATTGTAAACAAAAAAAGACTTCGTGAACAATAAACATTTTGACATGGGTAATAGTAAATATGTTAAACATATTAAATAAACATAAAGCATTATACATGAACATGTACAGTGTATACTAAATACTAATACGTGTATAATTATAGACTAACATATATATTTCTCAATAAAATTTGTATGAAACTGGTATTAAATTCTAAATGGGTTACAACAACATACTGTACATGTATGAAAATATTTATGGAATGTGAAAGATTAAAGACAGGAATGTAAACAGTATATAAATATTGTACACCAAATATTAACGGAGAAATCATTTTTAAATGTGAATTGCACAAGGGCAGATCCAGAGGGGTGTAAGGAGGTGGGGGTCCAATAAAATATGTTTGTTATAATCTAGCTCCTGGTGTACTCTAAATAAACAAAACATCTGTAGAACACAAAATGGATAACCATACTTTACCATAGTAATCATCATTCATTATACATGTATTCATGATCAGCTGTTTCTTATAACGTACAAACACGTTATAATAATTTTCGCATAACTTGAGACATGAGATCCACAATAGTAAAATGTTAAAAACATTAAACATATAAATACCATATTAATAACATTGCGTAAGTAATCTTAGGTAATAACGATTGTAATTATAGTGAAATAACAAAAAAAGAATATTCTAAAATAAAAATAGTATACTAAATAACTAATATACAATACAATTTATAATTGTCAGGATTACAATAATATGTTTGTGAGGTTAGGACTTGTCACTTGCTATTATTGGTATATTCTGTAAATGAAACTTTTTATATTCAAACAAACTATCCGAAAGTGACATTTAATTTAAAGCCAATGGTTTGAGTTTAAGATGGATGACACAAGATACTCTCTCAAAATTATTAAACACCATCTCTGTATGAGAAAGTATAAACACATGAACTACTATTTAGACAATGATATGATAATAATTAAAAAGGGCAGACTATTTTCAAAAGGGCATTAAAATGTAAAAAGAAAAAGTATTGCATACTGATGAGCTAAAAAGAAGAAAAAAATGTTTTCAAGATACATTGTATGTTTTATTTAATGGGATGGTTCCTACCTAGTACAAGTCTTGAATCAAACAATCATATATACTATATGTATTGCACAGTTTGCTTTTATTTTTGCAAATACATAAGACCATATTATTCATCTGTATAGAAAAGGTCAAAGCATACACACACACATACATGTAGATAGTTATCAAATAAAAGATTCTTGTGTCATAGAATCAAAAATAAACAGTACTGACAGTATGAAACAGATATAAATATGTGTGTTTGCGTGCGAGTGCGTGTGTGTGTGTGTGTGTGTGTGTGTGTGTGTGTGTGTGAGCATGTGTGTGTGTATACATGTATCTGTATATGTATATGTATATATAATATTACACGTGTACATACTACATGGTAAAACTTTTATTTCACAGAAAAAAATTAAACCTTTTACCAAAACATTTCAATTTTGACAATAAGTAAATATGATAAATTTAATATATAATATATCATCAAAAAACATTAACACATCAATAACACATAATAGAGAACTACAAAGTGCTGATAAAACAGAACTTCACCAAACTAAAGGCAGAGTTTAATTCATAAAAGCACACATCTCTCTTCACTCAAATGTTTTACAAAAAATGTACATGCCATCACATACTAATTTTGCCACCTTAAAGAAAATACTGACATAAACAAAATTATATTATTCAGAACATTAGTCGATCATCTTTGAAACTTTGAAACTTTTATTGGGTACACCCAGGCCGTCACACGACAGTATCAGTAATCAGCTGTGGAGTTCCAAGTGGAAAGGCAACAAAATTTTATTTGGCCACGGCAATAATAATTTATGTCATCACAAATCAATTTGGCAATAGCTTTTGTGGCAGTAGTGTCAACTGCTGAAGCAAAATTGAAGGGCTGCATAAATTGTAAAAAATTTAATAGAATTCATCAGTTATTGCTAAGAAGTAAAATAAATTAAAAAATGTTTTATTTTATTTTGTCCTTTTTACAGCTATTAATTAATAAAGAGTTAATTATAAATACAGTTTTAAATAATTTGAAACATCTGTTTCTTCATACATTTGTTTTAAAAGTCTAACTGCAATCCTATTTGGCACAAGATTCTATTAGATCCTAAGATAAATAATTTAATTTGCAAACATCCTATCTTCTCTTGCGATCACAATAAAAACAAATCATGATATAACAGAATGTTAGTTATGTTATTTTAGCAGGGACAACTCCAGATAAGATGATAGCAATTAAATTTTCAATAAAGTTTGAATCCATTTATATAAGAAACATTATATGTATATATATTTTAATATATTTATACAAATAATTGAAATAATAATTATATGTTTAAACAAGTAAATGGGAACAGAAGAGTTTAGGTCCTCGAGGAATAAAACTATAATTTCTCAAAATAGGCCTTAGTATAAATGTAATTAAAAAGGGTGTAAGAATCTAGCACGGAATGTATTACAGCCTCTTGTTTATGTTTAAATCGGTTGTATTCTATGTCGCTGGTGGTGGTGGTGGTTGCTGTTCTCGATCTTTATTCTGTGACTGCTTGAATTCATGGTAAGTTATATACCCATCCTTTGACTGATCATTCTCTTTCAAAACTACTTCAACAATGTTAGCTATTTCATCATCAGAGAATATTTTGGCTTCTTCAGGCTTTTCAGTGCCGTCTGAAAAAGTGGAAATGAGCCTTTAAAAGTATATTGTCATAAGAATTATTAAAGGCAAATTTTAAAGTTTCCAACATTTAAATATTTTAAAATCTTAATATTGTCAGATTTTTTATTTTGGCCTTTTACCTTTCAGACAAAAGCCTGTTACTAGTGTTACATGATGCTCATTGCTATAAAAGATGGTAGCTCATAGCAAAGTGAAATACTCTGATTATAAGTCCAAAAACTGCCAGGATCATCCAATAGTTTAATTCAATCATATTCAAAAATGCTCTAAATGCGTTGTTATAACATAACCACATAATTTTAGAATCTTAAAATTACTCTAATAAACAACTTTGCCCCAGAACTTTAAATGACGTAAATATGTCATCTGAAAGCAAATACAGGTATCTGACAAACTACTTTAATTTGACAGCCATTTAAGATTTATGTAAATGAAAATTTCTTCCAATCATATTCAAATATCCTTTAAATGCATTCTTGTGACATATACATGTACACCGGCCTCCGTAGTGAAGTGGTTAATGCATTGGATTAAGACTGGTAGGTACTGGGTTCGAATCCCATTCATGGCATATGGGATTTTAAATTCCAGTACTGACTCCAACCCAGAGTGAGTGCTCAGCAAGGCTAAAAGGGTAGGTGTTATTCCACTTACACCAACCGGTGTCCACAACTGGTTTAATAAAGGCTGTGGTATGTATTGTCCTGTGTGTGGAAAAGTGCATATAAAAGATCCCTTAGTACTTATCAAATAGGAGTTTTTTATTTTACAGTAGGTCACAAATTAGACATATTTTCCCTATATTTCTTTGTACTTTTAATGAAGGGTTCTGGGGATCTCACAGCATTTGGTTGAAAACAAATCTATTGTAATTGTTCGAAATAAACTCTTATTTTACATCAAAGTTCTAAATTCAAAGATCAAACTGTGATTTCAACAGACATTCTACTTTCAGTTGTAGCTTGCTTTTATTTTCAGCTCTAGTGTGTAAATCAGTTGAAGGTGATCCACTGATGTTTAGCTTCGAAGAAGTATATTATTGGTCATTACATAATATGGAACGAAAACTATTAGTTTTTAGTTCCACGGACTGTCATTTAGAAAATTCAACTGTATCACCCACAACCACAAACGAAAAAAAGAAACATCAGAATTTGATTTCTCTGGTGTATTTAGACAAAAATGCATTTAGATGTACATGTATAATGCAGTGTTAAACCTTCAATAAAAATGATGTAGGGAAAAAACTTCAAGTTGTATATTTATCAAAGGTCATGGAGTGTGTTATCCTGTCTGTGTACATAAAAGACTGTTTGCTGTTAATTGGTAAGAGAAGCCTATATGCAGTGTGATTCTTCTGATACTATGTCACATAATGTGTCAACCTAACAGCTTGTTTAACATCTATTAGTCAATGATTATTCATCAATATGCTCCAGTGGTGTCATTAAACATATACCAATTTTTGTATTACCAAGAATCTCTTGCAAGTAGCCTGTATTCTGGGAAGACAATCATAAACAAGTGGATATTTAGAACCATATACTGGTATTACTTATATACAATGTATAGTCTGAGTATAATTTGTTACAATTACTCATTACATTTATGACTATGACAAAATACAAAATATAATACATGTACGGTATATTTCATAACTAAGTAAAACAGAAAATTAAAAACATATATATAAATCAAGACAATACACAGCAGCATGCAACAGTTACAGGGCATTCAAACAGGTACAGTGTACGTGTATAGAAGCAAATGTTTACACTTAACATTACTGCTATAAACTGATTCAACTAAATGACAATTGTGGTAATGAAATGAGAACAAGAAGGCACCTCGGACTAGTCTTATCTAGATTAATCAACATCATTGATTGATGAAAATACAAGAACTTTGTTAGACTTATTTTGTTCACATAACACATATATAGTTAAGATAATAGCGAAGAAAATTTAGTTAAGAATACATACCCGATTGTGTTCCACACTTGCAACTTTCAGGTACCGATCCAGGTACCCCACCGAGCCCACCCCCTCTTTCAGCAGCTACATGTATACTATCAATGAATGGGGGCGCGGCTACATTTTTATCAGTATCCCTGTACCATAATAATTATCATGGAGCTCTGCCCATCATCTCCAAAATCTTGGATCTGCTATTTAATTTACCAGTAATACCAACCAGGGTGTTTACTAAAAACACTTGATGCTTCATTAATATTTATCCATTTTAAATAGTTATAACTTATTTATGTGCTTATATTCAACTACGGTTCAAGCATGTCTGTCCTGGAGATGCAGAACATGTATAATAAGATGAAACATGCTACCGGTACTCCTATTTGATAACTACATGTAGCAAGGGATCTTTTATAAGCACGTTTCTATGTACCTTTGTTAAACTAGTTGTGAACACTGGTTGGTGTAAGTGGAAGTACACCTACCCATTCAGGGTTGGATAAAATTTACTTTTTAAGGGTATCCCACTGGGCTACAACACATTGACATTCTAGTAGCCCAGCACCACATTCAGGTAGCCTCAAAAGTGAAAAAAAGAGAGTATCAACATCCAGCTTTCCTGTATTTGTAAATGCACAGTAAAAAAAAAAGAGTTTGATATAATATAGTTAAAAGGACACTCAAAATTAGGGAATGGAGACTACATGTAGCCGCCTTTGTACGTTTTCAGTGTTACTACATGTACATGACAAGTGTTACTATAAGTTTGCGATGTTTTTACATACCATACTTTATCTTATTAACAGGTATATAATTTGGCATAATTTTTATATACTGTAAATTGTGTAAAATGGGTATATTTGTGTGTATGTCATTTCCGCATGTTTGGTGTTTTTAATTTAACTGTGAAATTTACAATCATGTGAATCATTGTTATTTATGGTATTTATTAAAAAAATATAACAATTTCTCATTTGTGAATGATCATGATATAAGACGACTAATAAACTGGATTATTAAATCTGAGGTGTAAACATGACTTGTTACAGATTTTTACCATCCTTGCCTTAAACAAACTTCATTAACATGAACACTAATTTGTTAACACGAACATACACAAAGTGTGACTCTGAGTTGACTTGAATCAACTCATCAAGGCTGATTACGTCTAATGGAGACTTTAACATTGGAGAGCCACTCCTCGTGACGCTGTAATTCCAGCGATCATTTTGGGACAGAGCTATTGTGTGGCGAGGGCCACTGCCATTAGGCCTATGGCAAGAAAATAGCGCCTCTTGAAAACCAGTGCATTACATGAGACTAACATGCCATCTGGCGTCAACCAAGACATCACAAACACGCAACGACAAATGGCTGAGGCTCACATCCATTTCTAGATGTAATTAAATTAACTTTTCTGTCAGTCTGCAGAGCTGGGGGACTCTAATGCATATACACTTTCCACGCAGCCCGTTTCTGAAATACAGATAACCTTTTCGTAAAAAGCACTCCTTGTACCATTTGAAGACATCAATGGCAGAGTGAAAGCCTCATGCAAAAGGTAAGGAAGATGCTCACAGAGCAAACTGATTTGAGAGCATCACGAATGCCCTCTGGGGGCAGATTGTCAGAGTGTGAAGACAAACCTCCAAACAGCTTTGTCGGGCAGTAATTGAAATAGCGACACCTGGGGTGCGTAACGATGGGGGCGGGGCAAGGCGATTCCCATGAGGTGGGACTGGTGCTAACGGTTAAATATGCATGGTGAGACATTCAATCAGTTGTGAATTACAGTGTAATCTTAATTACCGCTTCAATACGCAATGACTTCATTTAGGTTTTTAATAAAACACACATAAAATAGACTCATTATTATTGATTAACTCTGCACAATAACAAACATGGATTTAAACTCAAATATCACTCAAATGATTTTAGATTACATGCATATTATTAATGCAAATCCTTAAAAGTAAAAATAAATATTTTTCAAAAGATATATATAATGACATACATGTACATATATTTCAACCAGAATGTTGAATGTGGGCTACCATTAAAACGACATTTTTTTCCAAACACGAACTTAGTGATAAAATAATTCTACTGGTACATAACAAAGTTATATGTATTTTTTTGATCCATCCAAATCTTACCCATACATGCCATAAACATATCCATCTTTAACCTGCACATTCAAACTTTAATTATGACATTTTTTAAAATTAACTTCAACTTCTTGATTAATAGATCGATTTTAGTATGTCAGAAATAATATACCACATGTAGCTCAGTTCTAACTTCACCTGAGATGGGTGAGGTCAAAGTATCGATCCTATTCAGTGAACCCACTAGGTTTTGTCCAATTCCAACCAGTGGTCCAAAACCGTTTCACCAAAGGCTGTAGTTTGTGCTATCGTCTTGGAAAATGTATAGAAAAGATGCCTTGCTGCTAATCAGTAATACACTAAACAGTTTAGTTAACGATAGTGCCAACTTGGTCGACTTGTTTGGATGGTGTGCGTTGGGAGCTGACAAAACTATAGGCACTAATCTGCTTTGTTGGTGTGATTAAAATATTGAATCAAGCCGACATTGGACTGTCGGTCCAGTGTGTGTTGGGAAACGACTCGACTGTAAGCTCTACTCATCGTGTAACGTGTTCACTGCATTTTAGCTTGGCGCGATCATCCACACTACGTTAACCAATCACATCAGATTACGTGATAACAATTTAACACAAGCAATATGTACAATGTTTTGGTCAGATTTTTTTATAAGAACATGAATAAATGCACATAATTTTGACATTAATGACAATGGAAGATAAAATTATTTTTAAAATGTAGTGCTTCTTTGATCTTGTTTTATCATTGAAAAACAAAATGAGCAGCTATTTTCATTGTCATTCTCCATGTTGACGTTTTTATTAGTGGGTCAATGTAACTTTTAGTATAAAATACCTTCTTGAACTGCCCTTGTTTCATGGACATTTTGAAGCATCAACAGTTGTAGTAAGACAATTATATCAATGGTTCTGGGACACATGACGTAATGAAATTCGACATTTATTTTAAGGTCATGAACAACTAAATGTTTGTTATCTTTAGGTGTTATTTTTAATATTTTTATTCACATCAGGTCATGTTTACACTGCATTTGCCGACACAGAGGTAAGTGATTCCAAAGCACAAGATTACTATGTTAAAAGTTTAAACATACTTTTAACAATGCATCATAACTATCAATATAATGGCATATACTCCATGTCAATTTCAAAGTACAGTACATGTCATTCAATCAAGCCTTTAGGTTTTGTACAAAAATATTCACAAGCTAGTTGTCAGTACACACCTACACGGTTCGGGACAAAGCATGTTTTATACCAAGGAAGGAATATTTGCACAACAATTTTATTGAGCTCCGACAATTACGTCGGCTTCGTATATGTTCAGAAAAAACATTCAACCAACTTACCCAGTATGTAGTAGCAGGTTTCAGGTTTCTGCTGAGACCATGTGTTAAAATAACCATAGTCAATGATTACTAATGAATGTTTCACAGTAGTGTCATTAAATAAACTTTATCTATTCACATACATGTACATTTATGTCCCATAAACTTATTTTAAGGTGAGTGATTCAAAATGTACCAGTATTATGTTTTAAAGTTAATAATCTTGCACTTGAGTTGATCACTCTTCAGTCGTCTATTTTTGAGGAGTCATGACTTACATGTACATCCTTCTGCATTTTAAACAGATAAACTTTGTTTAATGACACAACTAGAGCACATTAATTAATTGCTGTCTACATAATTATTATCATGATTTTAACAGATGGTCTTAGAAGCAGCCCGCTATGCCACATTAGCAGCAACATATCTTTTTATATGTACTTTTCCACAGACATGGTTGCACATACCAAAAACTTTGATGTCCAGTCTCAAAGGAGAAAAAAACCAACAGTTTCAATGAGTTTACTAAATTAAATCGGATTTGATCTTTGTACATCATGTTATACCTCTGAGCTAGATTCCGACCCTTCTTTATTTTAAGTATGAGACTGCATATATAAACATAACAATTGCTTAATTAGTGTTCAGTTCCACAAAAAACATTAAAAATAATTACAATATTGAATACACCCAGACGCTTTGACAGTCTCCCTTAAAAAGGTTTGACGTCGACCATGTGCAGAGTAGGATCGTTAACAGGATGACAATTTTTCAACTCGTCAGTAACTCATTTACAACAAAACAACACTTGGGGAAAATCTCATTAATATGTAGTTATGGTCAACAATGGGTTTTTTTCAAATTCCACTAATATAAGTTCTACAAAATTAATTTAAACATTTTTCAAAGTTATTTCTAATTCTTTTAATTATGTTAAAAAGTTAAAGTAGTTTGTTTAATGACATTACTGGAGTACATTGATCAAATACACCCACCTATGCCATGCTACTCATTTTAATACCAGCAATGGATCTTTTATATGCACATACCAAATACTTCGATGTACCTGTCATGCAATATTAGCTCTAAACGGGAAAAATCAACAGTTGGAATGAAAATTGTATATTATCATATACATAGATGAGACAGATCACCATTGAAACAAAAAGAAAAAACATGTGAGGAAACAAACAAGGGAGAGATATCTATTTGACCAACTATCAGCATAAATGGTAACAAAACGGCCATATTCCCACAAAGCAGACGTCAACAAGAAAGCAGATACAGCACAGAGGATTCACTAAGACACTAGTACAGTGAGCATGGTAAAACAGTTACAATATTATTTTTGGATATCACCCTAATTTTTTTAATACAAACATGTATAAGGATTCAGATCAAACATAATTACTACTAGTGGGGTTCCTTAGACCATCATTTGTTCACTTTCTGGATACTAGCATGAAATTTGGCACAAAGTTGGCTAAAAGTATATTATGTTAAAATCCACAGAGACCGTCTCAGTTAGGAATACAAAATGGCCATAATTTCATTGATTTGTTGCAATCGATTTTATCTCATATCTCCTAAACAATGATTACTAATTATTTTTGAGAATCTAATCACAGAATTTACTCTCTGATAATTTATCCAATGAAATATATTTAATAAATGTAAAGACCCAAACAATGTCTACTCTAACTGAATCGACAAGCATACATTACACAGAACCAAGACAGAACTTGTTATGAGCATGCTTCAATAACAAGTCGTTTCAGAACACCTACAAAAAGGTTACAAAGACTGAGTAGTCATAAACAGCTCAGCCTTTTATTGATGTTTTGACAATTGAACAAAAAATCCTGCAGGCTTTTTGCAATCAAAAGTCAGTATAAAAAGATTCAATATTGTTGAGTTGTATATGTAAATCTCAACCTCAAAGGCAGCCAGGTATACAATATGTGTGTGGAAGCTCAATGATAGCCAAGAAAGCAGACTATAGTGTGTTGATAACTATGATTTAAAATAGGTACGAGGGTACGAATAATTCTCGGAACAATTATTCCCAGATTCATGTACGTATCAAGTATCAGTATAAATTTAACATTCCAATGAAATAATATTGACCACATGATGTAGAGCTTTGAGTAATAAAAAATGCTATTAATAGCATGACAGTATAATTATTTTAATGAAAACTACTATCAGAGGAATAAAACTTATGAGTCATGACGTTACATTTGAAGTTGAACATGTGCTTTATTTTTAAAGTGAAATAAATAAAATTATTGCAAGGATACATTCTGTATTTTATGATAAAGTGGATTAAAAAAATAATCTGGTATTAACACAGGTTTGGAAAAAATAACATTTCGAATACCGGTATCATTGTGACCATTGACAGGGCCAATAACAGGAAGTTCTGCAGATTTCGCAGAATTAAAAGTGCATGCAATATACTTACCAGTAGTATCTGTAAAGTAAACAAATTATTATTGTAATCCAACTGTGAAATGTGATAAAGTGATTAATTATTAATGACACCAAAATGAAAACTCCAGAACTAAACAAAAATGCTGTACACATATTTTCTTGACAAAAATATATGGAACAAACTCACAAAATTAAAAATATATTTGCTTAGGAATGCTTCAATTATAGCAAATAATTTTAACCTGAGCTCAATATAGCACTTCAACTTGAGATTCTAAAACTTGTACAGTCAGATTTGTCTGAACACTGGGCTGAAAGTTAGCATCACGATGGTCACCAAAAAAAAACTGGTCACAAAAACAGTTGGCATGCACTGAAGGCCATGTGCTGATGTCAGCAAATATTCTCCATATTAAAATACAAATGACATATAAAGAACAGGGATTGATGTAGCTCAACAAAATTGGATGGTTGGAAGGATTTTGTCTCAAATGAAAGTGAAATGGTGGCGGTAACTGGCAAAGTGCAGTCAAATGAAGAAATCTGTGGGTGAATACACATGTAGTCCCGGGCTGCAACTGGCAAACTAAATAACTCTGGAAGAGGAATTGGGGTGGCTATTGGCAACTTTGTAGTCAAACAAAAGCAATCTGTAAAGTAAAATGGGCTCTGTTACTGGTAACTTGTGTATAAAATAAAACACTAACCTGCATGAAAGTGTGTGAGAGCCTTGCCGATCTCCACACCATCCAACTTGTTATTGTTGTCGTAGTCGTGCATTTTAAAATAGTGAAACTCTAGTTCTTCATCAGTCATCTGCTCTTTAGGTTTCTCTATCACATTGTCCAAATGCTCCTGTATGTGCCTGAACAAAAATATAACTAGTTAAAATGTTTTGAAATAAGTAACAATAAATTAAACAATTATTCCAATGTCAAAGTACATTTTATAGAATACTTGTAATGAATTACTATATTAGTAACAGATATCACTTGTCAGGGTTGAGAAGCTCCGATTCATTATCTTATAACACAATGCAAAATATTGTTTGGTTTAAAGATGGAAATTGTTCTCCTACTTAAATCAAGGAGAGCAGTTTGTTTACTCAAGAATCCATTTTTATAATATATATCATAAGCACTGAAAGTGAAATACCCCATTCTTTGGTACAATCTCTCATGAGACTGAATCAAAACTGAAAATTTTACAACTAGCCATGGTTTGCACAACTTAGCAGTAATCAAATTCAACCACTTTTAAAGGCTTTGAACTTACCTGATCTGTAGTTTTCAAAGACAGATTCTGTCCAGTATTGAGATATTCACATTTATAGCATGATCAGAGAGTCGGTTGTATGCAGACAAGTTAATGTACAGGAACAATATATTAAAGTAATTGAATGACTTAGCATCATGTATCTTAACTTTGGCCAAGTTTGATTATTGACAAATATAAGTTAACTTACTCTCTGTTATGAATTTCTGATTGAAAATTCAGAGTCTCGCCATGACCATGACCGTGCCCATGACCTCCAGGTGCCTGGACTCCACCTTGTGCTTGCTGATGCATCTGTTGTGTGTTTATCTGTTGTTGTTGCTGCACTGGAACCTGCTGCTGTTGTTGCACAGGAACTTGCTGATACTGTTGTTGTTGCTGCTGTTGTTGTTGTACAGGCACCTGCTGTTGATGTTGTTGGTGACCGTGCTGAGGTTGTTGGTGCTGTGGTGGTGGAACACCGGGTGCATATCCCTGTGCATTTGTTATATCAACAACAAAACTCAGCACCAAACATGAAAGAAGGAACATCGTCAAGAACTGAAACTGAAAGAAACAAAGATATATTTTCTATTACAGTATTATATATTTAAAAAACAAAAAATTAGAAAATTTGTTTAAACATAAAGTGATCTTTGATTGGTTTCTTTTTCTTATAATGCAACAAAATACTGAAGGAGTTTAACTTTTATCAGCCTGTAGTCTGAAATGTTAACCACTACACCACGATCAAGTAGCAGTTTATCAGCTATTACGGCTTCGATTTAGGTTTAGATCATTGAACTTTCACACAAATTTATTGAAATATGTTTGATTTCACTTTGCATAATTGCCAAAACTATAACAATTAACATTACTTTTATACACACAGTATTCGCGTAGTAACTTCACCCTCCCGAACTATCGAGCTTCTATATATGGCAGACTGTTTCATTGACCTAGGGTCCAAAAAAATTATTTGTATGTTTAGGTTAACATGCAAGAAAAAGTTATTCCTCACTTATGAAAGATAGCGGAAGAAAAGATAGTCATCCCTAAATAAAATGTTTATAAACAAGCAGATTTGTTTGTTTTAAAGCTCCCACAACGAATATTTATTTGTTTTATCCATAA
>JAULBR010171808.1:0-16452 GCA_032355825.1 Melanodrymia aurantiaca | reverse complement strand
TTATTATAACCACTGGATAATATTGCTAAGGGGTTCATTCCACATCCCAGCAAAAAATGTGGATTTACGCAAAAAGAAGATAAATGGACTTAGCGGGTTTTGCGCCTGAGCTCTTCATATTCTGTGTTCATTATAGCAAACACACATTCAGTATTCTTAACCTGTTGAAAGATGAAGGCTTCTCAATCACGTGGTACAAGTCAAAATTGGAAAAACAAAATAAATCTGAGTTAATGATAAACTAAAGTCTAAGTACACCAGAAAGTTAGTGAAATATATTTGAAATATATTTTATATTCATAAATATGCATACTTTTTATTTAGGCACCATATTTTTTTAATATTAAGTGTCTAGATTTAAAAACAAGAAAAGCACTTTTTAAATAGTGTTGCAGATTAACAGATGATTGTGATAAACGTCCATCTCCACCATTCCTTGGTCAAGAACTGAAGTATTGATTTTAGTGGATGTGCTCTAGACAATTATGGAAAACCTAAGTGTTTGAAAGGTTTGCTTTTGAACCTTTGAGATACATACATTACTTTGTATATGTTTATATATTATATATGTAATGAACTTATAGTTTTGCTTTATGCTTATAGGTGGTTGGTGGGTTATCCAAAAAATGGATGACTTTTCTGGTAATGTTTCTGTGGAGATTGGTGTTATGACCTATATTAATGCCCTTGACAATGGCCTGCTCCAACTTGGTGAGATGCACAATACAGGTAAATTAACTATCCATTCACTAAAGTTATAGGTTAAAATGTAGAATATGCACATCTTTTGATTTAACTACTTTTAATTATAATGGGGTGGTTTGTAAGATGGTGTAGACTGATAAAACATCTCTTATTGACAATAAATATGTGTGAATGCAACATGTAATAACTGATTCAATACACCATTGGCATTGCCACATTTGTCTAAAGGATAAAAGTATTTTGTAGAAAAACAAAATTGTGTATCCAATAATAAATTTGTTTTGTTTGTATCTTTTGATTTAGATTGAATGTGAAATATTACATGTAAATACATGGTGATGTAATAATAACACAAACACATATAGTGACATACTGTTTGATTTTTGTAGGTGATGGACCCGAGGCAACAGAAATCTTCACAGTGATTAAAATTAATGACACCAAATTAGCATTTAAATCTGGATATGGCAAATATCTCAGTGTTAATCATGATGGTCTTGTTGTGGCAAGGTCAGATGCTGTGGGAAGTCGAGAACAATTTGAACCAGTCTTTCAGGAAGTAAGAGCACTTGGAACTTAATAGGCCTACTGCGCCATCAAAAATGCTTAAAACAAATTTTTCATCTATTTTAAAAATCAGTATGTACTATCGAGTGATCACAAGCTGACAATGGAAAATTTTAAGATAAAGATAGTTTGTTTAACAACACCACAGACTCATACTATATAATATTTTGGTTTAGGTACTAATTGCACATCTACTGAAATTCTTTTAACTGAGTAAAGATATATTGAAATCATTACAACATAGTTTACTCTTTTTATATAGGGAACAAATTAATGGTTGCTGTTTGGTCTTATTATTTTGTGACTTTAGTTACAAGCTTATTGTTACTCTTTCAGGGTAAAATGGCATTAAATGGATGCAATGGGGCTTTTGTGTCTGCTGAAGATGAAGGTCAAATTATGTGTACCAACCGTACTGCAGGCGTAGAAGAAATGGTCAAGGTATCTTAAAAATATCACATGTTATGACCGGCTACATGTCCATTTGTTTTCAACATGAACCAATATACAAAACAGAGTTTTGTCCCTTGTAACCCAGTGAGTCAGTTCCATAGCTGGTTTAAATGGTCTGATATGTTACAACAGAGCAGATGAGATGCAATTTGACATTTTCATTGATTAAAATTCCAATTTGAAATACCACATTTTTCATACATGAAATATCTAATTGTTCTATTTGATCACAACTACAGATTAGGTCTTGTGCTGATACAAAAGAGGATCCATTTGCCAAAATTCCAACAGAAGAGAGAGGATCTCTGAAGGATGCTGAAATAAACTATGTGTGGGTTCCATTGTTTAATGGCCGATGTGCATTTTCTAGACAGTTTTCCCTTTTCTAATTTGTCTCAAAATTTTGCACAATGAATAAAATTTGAATACTTTTGTAGTTTACTGTTAACTTGAGCAGCAACGTAAGTGGCCACCATTTGTTTTCTTATATGGTAAATCATTTTAGTACTATATGACCTGTAGTAAGAATCTACGTTCTCAAAGTATCTAGTTTAATAATATGCAGAGGTTCTAGAATATGATGGCCAGTGATTTTTCGACTCGGGCCACCTAACAAATACTTTCGTCAGTGATTTTTAAAGCATGGCCAGTGAATTTAAAACAAATTCTAAATCCCTGAATATGTGATCAGTCACCTGTCCTCAAGTCATCTAATTTAATATTGTATGACCTGTATTAAGCAGCCACCTATCCATAAATCATCTAAATCCGTATTATATCTGCATAAACAGCCACTTGTTCCTAAATCATGTAATTAGTATTATATGACCTGTATTAAGCAGTCACGGGTACTTAAACCATCTAATTTAGTACCAGTATTATATGACCTTTTTCTAAGCAGCCACCTGTCCCAAAATCAAATTTGTGAGAATTTAAGAAACTTTTATTTACATTGCAATAAAGTTCCAGAGTTTTGAGGACTGAACTTATTACATGGTTATTTTGCACAGAAAAGTGTTTCATGGTTTTGAGGACTGAACTTATTACATTTTATTTTGAACAGAAAAAAGTTCCAGAGTTTTGAGGACAGACGGTTAAAAATCTCTAAAGAAGACAAGTCGGTCTTGAAGATGGCGAAGACTGAAGGATCATTGCATGAAACAATGCTCGACCGGTAAATCATGAATGTTTTTTTAATTTTAATTTTAAAGCTTTTCTTCACTTTGAAGTGTGGTCAATGCATGTAAAGTAAGTTTGTTTTATTTAACGACGCCACTAGAAACACATCGATTATAAATCAGCGGATATTGGACATCAGATGCATGGTTATATTGACACATGGTCTCAGAGGAAACCTGCTGTCGCCGCTTCGTGGGCTACTCTTACCGAAAAACAGCAAGGGGTCTTCTATATGCACTATCCCATAGACAGGACAGCACACAACACGGAATTTGATAAACCATTTGATGTATTAGTTTCACTGGCTGGAACGGAAAATAGCCCATAAAAATGTTTTGTGATGTGGAGGATCGATCCCTCGACCCATCCCGCCTCAGGTAGACATTCTACCTCTGAGCTACGTCCTGCTCCCCCGTGATCGAAGAAGTAATAAAGATGTAGTCACATGGGTTACATAAATACCAAAAAGCAGCAAGACAGACTGAAAAAGCAGAAAAATGGTAAAAGAATTCTTATACAAACAATCGTAGCAGATTTATTCACTCCATCATTTGCTCGATTTTTTCTTCTTCTTGCTATTGCTTCTTTTCTGTCTTTAGAGACCATACATGTTACATTGTAGTCATTGACGTACACTTCAACACACAAATAAAAGTTTCCAACATTCAAGACAAAACATTTAGAAATGTTGACGTGAAATTTGTTTTGCTACACATCAATCAAAAGGTTTTAGGTTGTATAATAACTATATTTGGCATTCCAAGTACGGTAAATTTAACTTTTGTTGTCTAAATTTATAACTACAATTAAATTTTATGCAAAAACTAAACTTGAAATCTGTGATGTGCCTCATATTTGAAATGGTCTACTAATTGTTAGAAAACATTTATACATGTAGTCATGTACATATATACATACTAGAACAGTTTAATACATCTGGAATTCTAATACCTACTGATTGCACTGTGTATTAATAGAAATACTTAAATCTACAAAGCACTTTTCATTTTCAAAAACCAATATACACATGTTTTGAAAGTAGTGAGAAAAATACTCAGTTACATAATGGCATACCCTTAAAACATCTGATTCACAAAAACACAATTTAAAAAAATAGCCATCCATTATTGTATAATTACAAATAACAGTAAAGCCATAAAACAATTTCTGATGAACTTTCACAACATATTCGTAACGTCAGAAATTAAACGATTTTACCAACATGCACACAGTACATATTTAAAAAATTAATGTGTAAACGAACAATTTAGAAATAGCAAAATACATGTATAAGCTATAGACATTTAAAGTCTTTTGCATTTTAAATTTAACAAATGTGTAAAAATTATTATAAATCTTTTTTTTAACTGCTGTACTTTGAAAAATTAAAGTTTGCAATTCGGCTTTATACCCAGACTAAGTTTGAGTCGTGAATAAAATATCCCACAATACATCATAATTATGAAAGGAACTGGAAGAAGATACATTTGTGTAGAGTGTGAGTGAAATTGTTAGAAAGCCCAAGGTTTCATTGAGACTGAAACTAGTTTTATAAGCACGGGGAGAAACTCAAACTGAATAGTGTCTAGACTTTACATTTGACTCTATAAGCACAGGGCAGATGTTGACTGTATTGTCACATATACACTAGTCATGCACTGATAAAGCCAAGTCTATTATTAATACATTATGTATTCAAAGTCACAATTTATATAAAAATATTATTTCAAATTCATATGGACAGGCACCAATAAACATTTTGTGCATTATTTAATATAAATTGTCTTGCATAGTAATATACGTAGCACAGTCATGTATACATGTGGAATGTCAAAACCAAACACATAAATTTTTAGCACTGACCAGTTTAACGTATTTAAACAAGTACTATGCAGGTAGTTCATCAACGATGGCGTACCCCTAAGTGGTTGGGTTTATTTAATATTTTATCGTTTATGAACCACAACTGGTTCAAGAAATGTTAATGTTAAAAACAAACCAATAGAAGTACTGTAAAACGTAATTTTCACGTTTGTTATTTAACCGCGAAAATGACAATCATGCAAATAGTTACAGGTAATGGTATTCATTTAAAAATACAACAAATCTTAGTTTGCACTGCGTTCATGACACATTGCGTATTGAATTTTTGTTTTCAAAATGACAAATATTACTGGGTACCCATTGTATTGTTGATGTACTACCACGCAAGTTATTCTGTGTAAATATCACCTCGGCTTGTGTTTAGTTTTTAAAACGATGGTAAATGGTAAACGTGTACACTGGCACCATGGTGATTCAAATGAAGGCAAATAATGATCTCAAAAGAACATTTGTTATCTGTATCTATGACAACATAATAAATGAGCAAATGGTATCAATGGCAGTTCAAGTATCCGATTAATTAACTTACAGTATTTGTTTTGTAAGAATAATTGGATGTTAAAAGGTTTCACGTTGCAACAAGGTTTGCATATGTAATGTGAGAGGATCACATCAATAATGATAATTACTAGTTTTCATTAATTCTAATGGAAAAATAAATTCTGTCCACACCACTGTTCTTCTATTTCCTTTTTATGTCATATTTCAGTCTTGTATACCATACAAGATAAAGTTGGTGAAGTGAAACATTTTAAGTGCTTTTATCCACCAAAGGTTCAAGCACCCCCGCCTTGGGCACGGTCCACCATAAAGTTAATGACAAGGCGGGTAGTAAAGTTGGTTTGTTTAACATCAATAGGACACAATGATAAATAATCAGCAGCTATTGGATGTCAAACACAATTATGTCAACACATGGTCTCAGAAGAAACCCACTGCCACCACTGTTACAAAATAACAGCAAGGGATTTTCTATGTGCACCTTCCCAGAGAGGATAGCACACACCACAGTCTTTAGTGAACCAGTCGTGGATTACTGGTTGGATCACAAAATAACTCAATGGGTCTACCGAGGAGAATCGATTCATCTTGTGCTAAGATACGTCGTTCACCATGATGAGATGATAAGTTACTGGTGCCAGAGATGATGATAATAACAATAACAAATTGACCTTTCACAGGCAGATCTAGTTGGGGGGCCCCCACTAAATTTTGCGAGTTATAATTTTATTACAGGTACCGTATATATAAATTTTAATTTTTTACATTGGTTTTGAAATTTCTATTTCATTGGGTCCCAACTAAATGGATTTTCTGGATCTGCTAACTGCCCTATATATTGAAATCAAAAGTTAACCTAGACAAAAGCAAATCTGCACGTGACAGTCGATGGCAAGCACTTGATGGGGTGTAGTTTTTATCATTCATTATCAATATGTCTAATTGTAATAATTATCAATAGAAATTAAATCGTGATTTATATTGTTAAAAATGTGTTTTTTTACAAATATCTACAGAAATAAATACATACAGGTAGCATGCGAAAAAAAGACAATGTAACTTCGATAGGGGGCCATACTTTTAAGTAAGTACATATACCAAAAAAAAATTCACGACATTTGCACAAAACCCTTTTACCCTCTATAAGAGGTATGTATTAATTATCATGTATGTATTGTTAATTAATACAACCCTCGACTAAAGACAACTATAATAATGTTACTCCCAATTCATTTCTCTACTTTCACCTCCAATCAAGCACGCTAAATAATAATGAATACGGTCATACTATAATGTACACAAATGACCATTAGGGATTATTTATCTTACAAACATATCTTTAAAAAAAGTGTTTTTAATAATCAGGGCTAATATCGTCACCTGATTAACATAAAGTCGTAAGTGACATGGTCACCATGTTTAATCTACCATACAATTTGGGGCCAGTTACCCACCCCATTCCCCTAGGGGGAATTCCCAAATACCGAAATTCCCCTTTTTCTGTCTATCGTGCGTTATTTTTGTCCAATTTTCCAAAAAGAGACCCTAAAAAAATGATCTAGATTATACCCTGTCCAGGTGTTACATTGTCACTTATGACCTTATCTTAATTAGGTGATGATATTTCAATTTAGATGGCAAATGCACTGTGATGTTGATATGTGTCTAAAAAGAAACCCACTGCCTCTGCACAGGTTACTTACTGAATAACAATGAAGGTTCTTTTATAGCACTCCACAGCCTTTGATGAACCAGTCGTGGTTCACTGGTTGGAATGGGAAATAACTCAATGCATCCATTGACGAGGATTGATCCTTCAACCTGTGCAACCTCAAACAGATGCTTTTGTGCCGAGCTGTGTCCTGCTCTCCTAAACATATTTAATGCAGGAAAGAGTTACATATCTAATGCGTAGATATAATTCTGCAAGCCCTTTGTTATATCTGGAAACAATTTGTCATAAGATAAAATGATCTTTAATGGGAATAAACGTATTATTCTATTTAAATATAAAGGGACTGATGGAAATATATTGATTATGGTCAGTGCCTATTATATAGATGGAGTGTGATGCATTAACCTGCAAAACTACATTGAATAAGTGAACATGCTTTTGAGTTATGAGAATTAGCAACATAATTGCTGCGTGGACAAAAACAAATTTCACGGTGAAACGTGCATTTACAATTGGACAAAAATATGTGTTGGATTCATCCATTGTACATGTAGATGAATGTTAGAACTATTAAAAGAACTCGTAAAAAATACTGGCTGTCCACACAATTCACCTCAGGTTGGTCATTTTTACGAACCAACCGATCAGAAGTATTGGAGGTAATCTATATGTGTTGTATACCAAATAAATCTACAATGGCTATAGTGATCAATCTCTCAAATGTGTGCATCAGAAACTGTTTAAACAAATAAAAGATAAAGCTTGCTGTTTAACGACACCACTGGAACACATTGATTATCAATCAATAGTTACATGTATTGGATGTCAAATGCATGGTTATAACACTTGGTCACAAAAGAAATCCACTGCAACAATATAGGCTACTATTCTTCGAATAGCAGCAAGGGATCTTTTATGTGCACTTTCCCACATATAGGATAGCACACACCACAGCCTTTGATAGGCCAGTCTTGCATCTCTGGTGGAATTGGAAATAACCCAACAAGTTCTCTGAGGAGGATCGATCCTTCCTTCAACCCGTATCTAGCCAAATGTGGACGATTTTATTCTGAGTTACGCCCCGCTCTGGTTGGTAATGAGTGTGACTTTGTTTTGATTAAAAATCAGTTTCCTAAAGACCCCTTACATTGACTTACATGTACACCAGTATTATACCCATCCACTTTCCACCTGTACGTGTACGTGTACGTATTCGTACATGTATTTTAAGTCTGGTCCACAATAATAGCTTAATTTTGTCAAAATGTTACGGGTTCATGGCTAGTTACTCAAACATAAAATATTTAATAAAACTGATTTTATCATTTCATACATGTATAATACAATGTCTCATTGTTGAGAGACAGTTCTCAACACATATAATACATTAAAGGTTATACTTAGTTTATAAACATACATTACTGAAAAATAAAACTGTATAATATTTACATTTGTAAGTACTAATAAGAGTAAAATACATATTGCATTGAAAAACGTGGAAGTTGGAGAGATCCCAGAAGATCATGGATTTCTCAGGATAGGAAAACTGCACTGTATGTACAACTGTCTTTTTCCAAAATCACCTATGGTCCTCGTCACAACATTTGTAGTATGTTTTTCGTAGATAACTTTAGTTTCGTTTAACGTGGAGAAAAAATGTAAATATTTTTGAAAATTAAAAAAAAGTCCTATTTTTGTGTATAAATTATATAACTTTAGGTTAACAAATAAATTTTTTTTAATGCAAATACAAACAATCGTCAGAAAAATCCATCATCGGCCATTGAAAAACATACTACAAATGTTGTGATGAGGACTATACATGTACATACGTCTAGTATGAGTGACATCAGAATGTCTTTTTTAAGTTTGATAGTGATCTTTATTGAGCATGATTGAATTTGATACAAAAAACCCACAAAAATATTTAAAAGTGGGGGGCCAGGCACTCTACCACTGGACTACGTCCCACCCCCTTATCCCAAGACTACCTGCAACCCTTTTCACCAGACAATACTGCACATTTGTTTTATATAAAAGTAATAAAACATATCTTATTATGTTTCCTAAGTTAGGTCACACATCTTATTATGACTAACCATCTAGTCTTTAAGAATATATGCATTACTTCTTACACCATCAAAGTTTGTTTAACGACACCACTGGAACACATTGATTATTATTCAGCAGTTATTGGAATTTAAAACTCACTGTTATATCAACAGTTAGTCACAGAGGAAATCTGCTGCTGCCACATATACTACTTCAAATAACAGCAGGGCACCTTTTATGTGCACTTTCTCACAGACAGGATAGCACACACCATGGCCTTTGTTAGACCAGTCATGTATCACTGGTTGGAATGGGAAATAGACCAACGGGTCCACTGAGAAAGATCGATCCTTCGACCCATCCAACCTCAGTATACGAATTCAGAATACACTGTCATACAGCATTATGCCATAATTACGTATTAAACAGTCATCTGAACTTTTAAGCTGACCAATGAGAGAGAATTTGTTGAACATAAGTAGGTACCGCAAAGTGCGTAATGTGCATGTTTAAATGGTCTGGTAGAATTTTCCAAGAAAATTTATAAATAACAGTTTTACAGTAATAATCTTAATCGAATGCATATACAGTCTAACCTGCTTGAGCGGCCACCTGTATTAAGCAGCCACATGTCTTAAAGGGTCACCATAACATTCTACCAAATCATCAATTTTAGTGCATTTTGACCTGTATTAAGCAGCCACCTGTCTTAGGAGGCCATGTTTAGTTACTCCCTTAGGTGGCTGCTTAAGACAGGTTTGACTGTATATACACATGCAATTAACTATGTATTATTAATAATTATTATTGAAACTAAAAATTTCAATTCCGTGATGAGATGGAAGCAAAATGCAGATCACAAAACATCCATATTCTTTTTCTGTCCAATTTTACAAATTTTCATTAAATACTGCACAGGTCTAGAAGTCTTGGGATCATCAAAGATTTCCCTCGTCAATCATTTTATGCATATCCTGAATAATAAGATCCAAAATGTTTCTGTATGTACTCTCCGACTGAAACACCGTTTCCAAAAACTCGGCATTTCCAAAGAATTTGAACACAATATCAACACGGGACTTCGACTTGTCTGTGAGATGTCTAGCGATCAGACTCTGAAGCATCGCACAACACTCTTCGAGGGTCTTACACAAGAATGTGCAGTCGAAGGTAAAATCCACCTCGTGGAAGCTTATCACTGTCATAGCCAACGAGCGGAACTTCTGCTTAAAGTTTTCGACAGTCTTCAGCTCCTCCGTGTTGAACTGATCGTTGCGGTACAGTATTCCAACTTTCACTACCGTCTTGATGATGTACTTAAGAATCTTCTCGGCGTCTTTCTTTGAAGAAAGGTATTCCTTTATAAGTCTGTACGTACTGTCCAGCACATGGCCAGTTGTGTCGTCGATGAAGTGTTTGGCCATCGATTTACTGGACATTTTGCCAAGGAGTTTCTTCTGGGCGCGAAGCCCCAGACCCCTGGAATCAAATCCCGACCCAGGCTCTGCCACTGCAAAACAAAAATGAAAATAAATCAACTTTTATTATGAATGAATGAACTTTTTACGACACCCCAGCATAAAAATATACATCAGCTATTTTGTGTCAAAATGTTAGTTAAAATATAGAAAAATATTTAGCGAAAATAAATATTTATATTGATACCCTAGCAGCCACATCATAGTAAGCTACTAATACCGAACAACAGCAAGGGATCTTTTTATGTGCACATTTTCAGACAGGATAGCACACACCACAGCCTTTCATGGACCACCAATTGAGGATCCACTGAGGAGGATTGATCCTTCGATCCATTAAACCTCAGGCAGACACTCAAGCACTGTGATATGTCCTGCTCAATTCGACCGTAAGCAAGTACATGTATCACTTTCAAAGCAGTATTCACAGAATCAACATGATGTTATTGTGGCAATTACAATACATAAACACAATTGTTCATTCAAGAAACTGGCACAGTAATAAATAACTAAGCCAACATAAATATTTCAGCTTCAATGGTAGCTCCTGAAAAGATAACAACTGAATTACTTGCGATATTCAACAGCTGCCAGCCATTGCTTACCACTGATAATTTTTGTAACAGAATTTCATTGTTCCATGAACTGAGGTAAACTCAAAACTACTAAATCATCAAATTTGTAAGTAAACAAGTTTGAGGCTAAAGTAAGTCTGCAACAAAAGCAGCAAGTATAGATAAAATGACCATCAAAATGGATTAATCCTTAACATGATTAAAGTCCTTAAAGCTCTATATGTATAGACAAAACTAGATATATCAAGTTAGAGTTATTCCTACATAATAGAACTATAGCCCTACTTCGTGTCTGAACATTGTAGTATGTTTTTCGTAGATAACTTTAGTTTCGTTTAACGTAGAGAGAAAAAAGGTAAACATTTTTGAAAATAAAAAAATACTATTTTTTTGTCCAAATTATAAAACTTTAGGTTAACAAATAAAAATATTTGTAATGCAAATACATGCAAAAAATCCATTGAAAATAGCTGCTTTTTCTGAATCATACAGTGTTTTTCGGTTTATACTTCGATAAACTAAAAAAAATTACGTTCAATCCTTATAGAATTTGGACATATAAATATTCCTTTTTTTTTCATTTTCAAAAATGTGTAACTTTATTCTCTACATTAAACGAAACTAAAGTTATCTATGAAAAACATACTACAAATCACGTGGGACACACTATAGGCTTTTTCTTGTTGGCCAATCCCAAATTGCTATAATTATATACTCATAAATATTTTAAATATTGTTTAAAATCAACTGTATCTATTACCTATTTTGATGTATTTTTGGCATACTGTAGGCCTAACCATTTTGCACTCGATTGAAATTCCTGTATATAACCCAGTGACACCATTGCATGATATAGTGCACTATTAGAAAGTAATTGGTTTTCTATTAAATATTAATACGTTTAGCTGCCCATGAGGAGGTGGCAACGATTGCTTTTGATTTACAATATTTCCCTGTAGTACTAGGCTATTGATTTACAAACATGAGCATACCATCTATAAATCATTTAGAGATTACGAGGTGAAATACAAATACATTAATTGCAAGAGAGGGACGTGACTCAGAGGTAGATCGTCCGCCTACAGCTCCATGGGTCGAAGGATCGATCCTCCTCAGGGGACATAATGTTTGGGTTATTTCCCATTCCAACCAAATATCCGCGAATGATCAATCAAAGGCGTTGTGTGTCCTACCTTGTTTGTGGGAAAGGGCACATAAAATATCCCTTGTTGTCATTGGATTTTTTGTGTTTTTCGTGAAAATATAATATTTGTTCGTGAAAATGTGTTTTGCGTCTTTGTATAACAGCAAACTTGGCATAACTTACTTGCAACGTATCACCCTTAAGAATTCATTAAATTTGAATGTAGAAACGATTACTTTAACAATACAACTGCGTCAACTTGTTGTAATATATTTTCAGATGAAAGAACATTTCAGTGTATCAGCCCCACCAAACAGTCGAACAAATCTTGCCTTAGACTTCCAATCAGATAACATCAGTGAGAGTGGCGACGAAATTTCATACCAACAGACGCCTGTATGACTTTATTTTGCTGTCAACCTATCTGTCGTACGGAGAATAGTATCCTTGCTGGAATCCAGTCAAGATAGTCTCGAAACCAGACACTTTTGCCAACCAAAATGGTCGCCACCGATTTTCGCCCGAAAGTGCAGGCAGTACTACAAAGTTGTCAAGGCATTGGCACATAATTATAACGATGTGAAAATAATTTTAAATACAAGCTTTTCTTGCCCAGTGATTTGTGTATTGTTCAAAAAGAAATATTTCTTTACTCTCAGCACATTGTTTAATTAGCATCAAATGATATATGGTTATTACGACGCTAGCCGGAGAAAACTCTGACAAGGATCTATAAATAGACATTTTGCCGGACGTCTAGCCAGCAAAATATACATCTAGATCATTGTCAGTCAGAGTTTTCTCGAATGATTGCGACGCATGACCTGTAGACGAATCCCCCTGCTGCCATATAGGATATGTTACTCTATTTGGTAGCAGCAACGTCTTTTCTTTTATGCTGCAATATACACAAATTATCGTTTGGTACAGCCGCCATGCTGTAGTGGTTGAAACAAGACGGTGGAATATATAATGTTGGACATGCTATGATTGCTCTCTTAACTGGGGCTGGAACTCGTTTATCTCGCCCTCGGTCTAGGCAATAGTATTCATCTGCGCAAATGTACCAGCCTTGCGTTCAATAGCGCGGGCGTTCTGCTTCTGAGACCAAAAGTTTTGACACCAATATTTGCATCTACGTTGAATGAATGTGATGTGGTAGTACACGATCGGTACCAGTCACACAGTTCCAGAGCACTCGCGCTATTGATGGTAAGGCTGGATGATTCACCTAGAACCAAAATTCTGGACAATGCATTTAAAATTTGGAGGGTGTCACACCTATCATAAACAGATGACTTCAGGTTATTTATGATCTTGTAAAAATATAAGTATTCGTCAATTTTCCAATTCCTTTTGTATTGTTGTTCATGTTATATGTAGTTATTTTTTTATAGTAGTTCTGTATAATTTGTGTCAAACTTGTTTTTAAATCGGTTGTTAGTTTGACGTCAAATTCAATTTTTTTAGTCTTTTCCATTTATTAAAAGTATTTATTGTCTCTGAACATAATTTTATAAGCGTGTAATGTTAGGGTTGGCGAAGTTCCATATGTGTTCAAACATAGGATTTGTATTAATTATTCAAGTGTGGCCATAAATGAACGAAAATGTGTTTACGGCGTTTGTTTTTATTCAAAATAATTATTCGTAAATCAAACTATGTATTTGGAACACCAGGAAGTTTAATAGCCATATATTTCTAATAATTATATCCACTCGAAAATAACGTTCTGGTTATTTTCAGCTTTGAGGTTTATATACAAAATATTCGTAAATCAAACTATGTATTTGGAACACCGGGAAGTCTAATAGCCATTTATTTCTAATACTATTATTATATCCACGCAAAAATAATGTTCTGGTTAAGTTTAACTCCGAGGTCATAGGTCAGAAGGATGTCTTGTTTCAGCCTGGTAAGCACCACATCTCAGTACACCCCACACTTCCGTCGTCGGAACAAAAGCATGTGTTGCAACCATCGCTGGAGGGAAATCTCTCGTTCATTGGATAATGCTTGCCGTTGTGGTAACAGCCACCGGGTGCTAAACGACACAATAATATTATTGATAAAGATAAAGATAAAGTTTGTTTGCTTAGCGAAACCACTGGAACACATTGATTATTAATCAGCGTTTATTGGATGTCAGACACATGGTTATATTGACACATGGTTATATTGACACATGGTCTGACAAAGATAAAGTTTGTTTCTTTATTGACGCCACTGGAACACATTGATTATAGATCAGCGGTTATATTGACACATGGTCACAGAGGAAACCCGCTGGCGTCACATAGGTTACTCTTATTCGAATAACAGCCAGGGATCTTTTTTATGTGCACTTTCCCACAGACAGGATAGCACAAACCACGATCTTTGGTAAACCAATCATGGATCACTTGTTGGGACGGCAAATAACCCAACGGGTCCCTTGATCAGGATCGATCCTTCGACCCATCGAGCCGCAGCGGGACGCTCCTCAATTGATAAGTAATAAGTATAACTATTTATGTTTGTTTTATTAGTTCATGCAAAAATATAATAATACAAACAAACATTACTGGTAAATAATTTGGTCGAAAAAATTCAAACTTCACTGGTAAATAATTTGATTGAAAATACACAAATGTCAATGGTACATATTTTAAATGTGAAAAACTAATGACGTCCAATAATCGCTTAGGAATAATCAATGTGTTCCAGCTGTGTCGTTAAACAAACAAACTTTATTTGGTACTTTCTTTTTACCTTCAATATAGTATTTGAAATTTAAAAATTGCTGATAATGTTATATATTACATTGACTTCAAACCGAGTGTTTTGAAAGTACACATCATAAACACGACTAAACTGGTGCTCTGTTTTTAAGATCGACTGGTTTGGCCTAGTGGTTATGATGTTCGACTGTCATGCGAATCGGTGCAGTAAGTTTGAATACCACGTGTTCACATCAGATTTGTTTTTGATTTAAAACCAATTATGAAAATGCATTACGTAGTGGGTTTTTCTTGAAGGCTACAAACCAAGGTATGTTAAGTTAAAAATCATACTCTGCCTATGTTATACAGTACCTGATGAGACGCAAGCGACCAACAGGGCTAAGAACAACAAGGAATAAGCAATCTTCATGATGCTGTAGCAGAACAAGACTCTCGTTTCGTCTTACTTCAACCAACTCTGTAAACCTTCTGGGAATTTTAACATACGTACATCATAGTTATATTAATACATTCGATGATAACAGCTGATAAGATTTAAAAGAGTATACTTCTCTAAATACGGGACACAACTTTGCGACTTCAGTCCGTATTTAATAGTTGATCAGAAAGTATCTAGAAAGCTAAAGAATTACAGAGACATCTAGAATGCACAATCCAGCTTTGTTTATCTATAACGTCACAGTGCAGTAGTTAACATAGAACAATGATATACATGCCGCAATAGTACTATATTATCTAGAATACTATTAAAGTACAACATCAGGCCCCGAGCTTATAAACTTCTTAAGGTTTAGACTTTAACTTAAGATTAGGACTTTAATAAAGAAAATAGTGCTTATAAAATATTTAAAATCTAGACTTCTGTCTTTAATACAGTTCAAACTTTAAAGCCTAATGCAAGACTTGAAAATAGAAAACACCAACAAAACTAATCACTTCAAGTTTTATTAAGTTACAGGGCTCTAAGTTTATAAGCTCGGGGCCAGTATATTATGTAGTTCAAAAAGTTTTCTTTGCGTTTTCCCGACCAACACTATACTCTTTCCGCCCACACTAATTTATTTTCTCATTTTTAAAGATAAAGTTTGTTTGGTCAAGGTCACCGCTGGAATATATTATTTATATATCAGTGGTTATTGGGTTATTTTTTTTATGTGCACGCTCCTATAACCGTAAACACACTTTTTGGGGGCCTAAGAAAGACAAAACAAAAAACAAGTCTGACACATGAATATATAACCATTTTATAGCGAAATAATTGGAAAAGATTAGGCAACAAAAAGTCGATATACATGGTATGACAGGTCAACCATTAATAGTTTTTGTTTCTCGGGTTAAGGTTATGTCAGCGAATATGGTGCTCCAAAGAGAGAATACACTTCCATGTTGGTTACCGGCCTCCGTGGTGCAGTGGTTAACATCACGGACTACAGGCTGGTAGGAACAGTGTTCGAATCACGCGGGTGGATCTCACTTTCCGACTCCAACCCAGAGAGAGTGCTCCGCCAGACTCAAT
>JAULBR010171697.1:0-16453 GCA_032355825.1 Melanodrymia aurantiaca | reverse complement strand
CCAGTGATACACGACTGGTTTATCAAATTCCGTGTTGTGTGCTATCCTGTCTATGGGATAGTGCACATAAAAGACCCTTGCTGTTTTTCGGTAAGAGTAGCCCATGAAGCGACGACAGCGGGTTTCCTCCGAGACCATGTGTCAATATAACCATGTGTCTGACATCCAATAACCGTTGATTTATAATCGATGTGTTCCAGTCGCGGCGTTAAACAAAGTTTTATGTTAGCTGGTTATTGGTAGTTTAGCCCAAGAGCGTCTGCCTGATGTTCTATAGGTTGATGGATTGATCCTTCTCAGTGGACCCATTGGGTTATTTCCCGTTCACACCAGTGATGACATGTCAATGTATAGAATTCTTAAATTTTAGTCTGTTGTCATTTAAATTTCTACTTCAGTATGTAAATATTATAGTGCATACTTCTGAACAATTCAAGACCAATGTAGACCTTAATTTCAACCGATGCCTAACTGTTATAGTATGTGGTTTTTGTGCTTTTGAATACCGGTAACATAAACCAAAGTATCACCAATTCAACTAACGTTTTATTTTTGTATTACAGGCATGTTTCTTGGGATTTGAAGTTGCGCTAAAGGCTTTGAATTGGATATCGCCTTAACTTTCTCTATATATTTAACTAGGTGTCTTGATTTGACGAAATATCTTGTTTTCAATTAGTTTCTTAATTATTACTATTTAAAAAACAATCATTCCTCACCATTATTGTGTTGTATGTTTATGCTGAGCATTATTGTCTTTGTGTCACTCTTTTCTTTCCATCTTGATTTGAAAGTTGATCTAAGGACCAAATGTTTCAGCTCAAACTTACTACAGACGTTGCTGTCTGATGCAAGCCAGAACAATAGCACACAAAACCGCATGGGCCAATCTTTCTAGCGACAAATAAAAATACACCTTATATTTACTCAGAGTTCCCCACGTCAACATGAGGTATGTTTGGTAGAACATTTTCTTCATGTACATAAATAACTTGTGTCAAATCACTGGTCTACAAATCAAATTTGTTGACACTGTATACTACATAACAAATTCTTATTTCCCACCGTTTTTCACACATCTACATTTTAGAACCAGTGATTACTTCTTTCACCTTGCAAATCATGGCTAACTTACATTTTGTATTTTGATTCAGAAATGTATAAAAAATTTACACTTTAAAAAGTAACAGTAGGCAGAAATATTTTAGGACTTAGTGATTGTCAACAATCGAAACCACCGTAGGATAAGAGCAGGCAGTCTTCTGCTCCTCATCTGCGTTCTTTTCGATACCTCTATACTGCATTGTATCCAACTTATTCAACACTTTGAATATTAATATTTTATTGCTTTGGCTGCATGTCTCTGACAAGGCTACATGTACAGAAAGGTTGGAAAAAAAAGAAGACAATAATCACTCCTACACATGTAGATGAGAGTAATCCCTTAAATAGGGGACTACTATTATTTTGAATGCGTTTGTAAAGTTTCGGTGGAGCTATTGATGAGGGCAAGGTCTAGTACTGCACTTGGAGGTTGTAGAGGAACTGAGAACATGTTCTGACAGGTCAGTTCATGCTTTGAGTTTCGGTGGGGATGGTGGGTGGCTGGCTAGGAGGTTAACAATATCAACAATATATCCGATGTCAGAAATGGTGAGGATGTATACTTTGAAAAATGTCCGAAATCGTAGCATTTTATATAGCTTTTGATAGGATTATTACACGTAGACTAAAATGCAAATTTATTGGTATATTTTCCAAAACATAAACATAGGATGGAAAATATAGCCAAACAAAAAGTGATTTAATGATTAGTCTCTGATTGTATCTAGTCAAGAAATTGGTTGTAGGTGGCCAGTGTCATGCAACGAAGGTTGTTGGTCTTCTTATCTCTGTTCAAATAGGATGGGGGTGGGGAAGGGGTGTTATAATTAGGTAACTCATCTAATTATAACACTGAGGTTATTACATTTGTTCTATGTTAGTAGGCATCTAATAAGCGAACACAATGCATATAAAATATTTTGAACCATCACTTCTGTGAAGGAATTTTTATATGTAATGCAAACAGATTTGCTGTTGCCTTTTGCAAACAACCATTTTGACCGGGTAAAATTATATATAGGAAAAAATCTCTATGTGTTTATGAAACAAGTTGAAATGTTGTTTTGCGTGGAAGAACAGCGTTTGGTCCTATATGGAAGTTGTTGTTATAGATTTGTTGTCACTTTAACATGTGTTCTATGTTTTGAGATATTTTATGATTCAGGATCTTTTTCATTTCGCAAACGAGTTAATATGGCAAATGTACTTAGTCTTAGCACAGAAGTACCATTAGTCTGTTGGCTGGTATTAAAAATATTTCACAATATGTATTAACATGCGTGACAATTGCATTGGTTTGCAGTGGTTGATCTATGATAATCATGTTTTTAAGTTGCAGAGATGCAAACTACGGGATGGATAGTAGCTTTTGAAAACACTGTAAGAGTTTGTAACACAACCTATACAGATTATAAGTATCTAGATTTAAAAATGTGAGCCTCGATTCTTGACTGAGAAGTATTGGGGGTATTCTTTGATTCCAAGCATCTGGCTTGTGTACATGCAACTAGCTTAGTTACAGGGTACCCATTTCTTATTGAATGTTCATTTTTACAACTAATGAAGGAGAAATTAAGTTCAATCTTGGTTGTTTTCAAGCAGAATTATAGTAATCTGTAAATGTTCATTATAAAAATAAATTTTGTTGTTACCGGTACATTTGTGATATCATTTAATACATTTATCATGGATGAGCCTTATTTCCATATAAAAGTTTCTATGCAAATATTGGGAGGATTTGTTTTGTCCGTGTACTGTGTTGGTTAATAGTTTTATTAGAAGTACATGTAGATGTTGCTCTAGTTTGCATAAATTATATTCTATGGTGTTTGTTTTGTTTGGGTTTTTTTCAATATATAATTATATTGTTGATACATTGATTAGTAATTCAGTTCGATGAGTGTAAATCAGCAAAGATAACCAGATATGTATTTTTTGACGCATTGTTACAGATCTGTTCTGAATTGGTATTCTACATATTTTGCTAATTTTCTGAATTACATTTTTTATTTACATGTACTTTATATATGCATGCATATATAAACATATATTTAATGTATCACTGTAATACTTGAACTTTTTTCTGTACAATGTAACACACCAGTATTGTACATACAATATACTTGCATTTTGGTAAAGTTAATAAAAGATATTTACAACAAATGCATTGCAATTTGTGATTTAAATAAAATATTTAAATATTGGTCCTCCCTCAATCATATTTTAAAGGAGTAGTCAAATAGTTTTTCTTCATTGGTAAGTAAATATTTTTCAATATAAATTATAATCATAACAAAATGTGTATAAATCTCATACATGACATCACTTTGACATGAACTACGCAGTACGAACAGTTTTACTTTGAATTACTAGCGATTGATTCTCCTAGTAATAAGTACACTGATCCAGATCTAGGAATTTTAGCAGGCGGTTGAGGATCCAGTGTGGTGGGCAAAGGTCTTGGTGACATCCCACAGAAAATAGATGCTCTAAAAGAGACATCCCATAGAAAATAGATGCTCTAAAAGATATAAAATTATTCATAACTCGTTTGAGAGCACTCGACAAGCTTAGATTGTGATTTTGGGCATCAGTTTAGGAAAACTTGTGCGTGGTATATGTGTAGTTTGTAAACCTTTTCCACACACAATTGGTATCGACCTATTGAAAGTCAGGATCATGAACCTGGTAAATAAAGAGTATTTACATGCCAAGCAAGGAAAGATCTAAGAAAGAATAGACAGTTTAGACGTGTGTAATTTTGACTTTTTAATGGGGGCTACCACTCGTCTACATTTTGGTAGCCAAGCACCACATTCAGGTAGCCCCAAAACTAAAAAAAGTTTATCAAATATTCACATTTATACAAAGTTAGTAAAAAGATACAAGTGCAACCACTTGGTATAAAAAATGCTTGTTATGCAAAGCTCTATTGATATATTTGTCGTAGCCCAGTGGGCTACCAGCACTTGTTAAAGCAGTAGCCCGGGATTAAAATCTCGTAGCCCCAGGCTTCCGGGAATGGGATTAATTCAACCCTACCAATGTCAAACCAGGTAAAAGACGCATTATCTCCCCTTCTCCAATAGGAAAGGCTGGTGATTTGTATGTATCTATTATAATGCAATTATCATCTACTAACTGTCTACATTATGTAAACAACAAAGTTTTGGTCCAATATATTTATTACTGATCTGTACATTTGGTATACAATTAGGTCAGTAAAAAAATAATTCAGTCGATTGCTTCAATATGTGTGCGCTATATGATACAATCTGTAATAGAAATAAGTACATATATATGTTTGTTCACAGACAATGTTATTAAGCTAGCTACATGTCCTTAATCTGAAGTTTTCTAAATTTACAGTTAATAATTATGATAGTTAAAATAGACTGAAGAAATCTCTTGCTATTTTGTTAGACACCAGTTTGAGAGAACACAATGTGAGATGTAAGTGATCTCATGCTGAAGACATCCGATCCTGTCATGGACAGAACTCTCTGGCGAAGTCAGAGGTTGTGCCCATGACAGGTGTGCTTGAACAGTTTTCTGATGGAAGCACACCAAAAATGACCCAACCCAAACCAGACATCTGATTGGTCGACTAGATCCATGGTAATAACTCGAGTGACCTACATGTAATTGACCATTGCACTGTTCTGTGCAATATTAATGTGGCTTTCCCTTGACATCATTAATCTTCACATCTATTCAACATAGTACATGTTACTGTATATTGTTTGATGTCACTATCCTATATTCACTGATCATGGAATACCATCCATCTTACAACCCATTGTTCCCTAACATATCTAACTCGCTTTTACTCTTTAGATAAATTGTGAAATGACTCGTAAGATAAATGATTTTCAATGAGCATTCATGTACTACATGTATTCTTGATTTACCCCACAGTAATATTCAACTATTGGATGTCAAACATGGTTCTGTTGGTATCAAAAGAAACCATGCTGCCACATAGGCGGCTACTCTTACTGATTTAAGCTGTAGATATTCAAACACAGGACCCATTCTAAACTTTCATTCAGCTTTAAAACTAAACAAAATTTTGGCCATAAAATATGTACAACAGCGGGTCTTCTGTGGAAGAGACCGGAGAGGTTAAATTCCCTTTTTCACAAGCAAAATGTAAATACAACCTATATTTCTCAAATAAAAACATATAAATTTGTATATCAAGATTTTTACATAAATTAAGTTTAATAAAGGCCATTGTTGTTTTTTCTGATTAGTGTAAAGAAAACCCTGCTACTTGATGACCATTCTAAATGACTAACATAAACATCAATTGATGTGACTAACAGTTTTATGAATAACAGCTGGGTCTCGGATGTTGCCTGAGAATATTGTACATCCAAGATGCTATAAGGAGAAGAACTGAAAGATGTTATAAGGAGCAGTTGCTCAACTACACCAGAACCTGAGCATTATAGTTTGATAAATAGTTCATAGCTGGACACACTGTTTATCCAGGATACAGGCCTTGTGTACTTTAGTAAAGAGATTGGAAGCGTCTTTCAGTATAGATGACATCATTCTGCAATAGAAAATAAATCTCTGCAAATCATATTTGGAATAACATTGTAGAATTTCACCAGATACCAAATGGATAAAGGCAAGCACACTCCATTCGATAGTCCATGTACAGAAAACAGTGTCGGATTAAAGTGCTGAAATGCTTACGGGTTTTAACTAAACATTTCAAAAATTAAACTCCTGTTTTTGAGTGGATAAAGTTTGTTTAATGACACCACTGAAACACATTTTACCCATAAAGGCAGATATACCCCGGTAGGTGGCAATATGTTTTATCTTTCCCTATGTATAACACACATGGGCAACAAAAGATGACATCAAGCGATTCTGCTACGTTACATTGTTGATGGCTGTCTATAAAAAATGTAAATGTAGGCTCTATCATTTGATAATGTGCGACATCAGAATGGGTAATAAATAGAATACCAATCTCACTACTCAGAACCACCTCTCCTTAGATATAATCTATTTAATATAGTGACAATGTAGAATATTTGTTGTGGAACAATTAATAATCTTTTCCATTCAAGTTAACATCCAAAACATTTAAATGTATGAGGAAATAGAACATTTGATCACCCAATCAATAAGTTCTTTTATCCATTGGTAATTTATACTGTTGGTAATCATACTTACATCTAAATTCAGTACAAGAACTAAAAATGCTTCAAGAATTCTTCTGCACTTATTCTGGCCCGAGAATTAACTGCCAGTTTCATCTCACTGATTTCTTTGTCTATTTCCTCCATGAAGTGGATGATAAAATCTACTAGCTTGTGTTTGTACATTTGTTCTGCATGGAAGTTTGTGATCAGAAAACTAATATCATAACCCTGAAGAAGAAGAAAATTTAATATTGAGAAATAATTTGTATCTAAAATCTACACATTGATATTCTATAAATATAATATACAATAATATACATAAGACTTTTAATAAAAACCCACACTACCATTCATATTAAGAACCCACCCATTGCTATTTCTTTTGAATGGTTGCATGATCTTTGAATGCTACAAAAAGTATCACTTATGCTGGTGGTAGCTACATTACTGTATGTGTTCAAATTGTAAGTCACATAGTAACAGTATGTTATACTGTAACTGTGGCTTTGTTACAGTGCTGTGTCTGTAGTACCTGGTCATTGTTTGTTTCACGTTATAATTGTATGTGTCACAACCAGAGTTTAATCCATAATACAGTTCATTGCTAACTTGCAATAGTCTTTCCATTTCACTAAAAATTTCATATATTGATAATTGTTTTATTAATTTTGAATATTTTAAAATAATTTTTCTGTCCAATTTTGTAACACTGTATTTGAAGCTCTGTGCCTGCATCGGTAACTAACTTTATTTCAGAGTACTGACCTCAACAGGTTTCCGTCGAAGAACAACAAAACTCTCTGCTCTCATCATCAAAAACCTCATGAACTTGTGACATAAGATCTTCTCTATTTCATCAGCCTAAAAGTAGCAAATGTTTTTAATAATCAATATATATATTATATCCAACATAAACGATTTATTTTGTAAAGACACAAATTGTGGTGGAATAAAGCTGCCATCAAGTTGCTCAGATACTGTAATAAAATATGTTGACTTGTTGAAATAACTCAATGTATTTCTTCGCAATATCTAAACAAGTTGATGGCAGCTTTATTCCAACATACAAGTAAGAAAGAGATAATAAATCATAGATTCCTTGGGCAGCATGTTTTACATAGGACATGCACAGTTATCTTCTATCAGGTTTTGTCCACCTGCCATCTGTTCCACCTCAGATCATGATTGCCACTCTATTAATACGTACCCACAATGCATCTAAAACGAACCTCCTACTATTATTCCCCATTAGGGACTTGCATCGCGTCCAAGTAATTTGCCAACCCACCCTATAAATTAAAGTAGTGGGGAAGCACTGATTATTATACATGTAAATTGTTCTCAGATAAAAACCTGTTTAACTGCTATGCTGATTCTCAGGGAATTTATGGAACCTTCAATTAATACTCTTTCTTTTTCATTTCTGCTGACGACAATAGGAAGCAAAAGCAATTCTTTGCTGCTTCTGAAAAAGAAATAGAAATAACACCATATTAAACTAGCCAATGACATGTGTACATCTGCTACCACAATCCCTATGTATGTACACCTGTAGTAGTGGATAAGCTTAAATTAAAATTCTCAATTTTAGTTTGCCTAATTTTGAAAACTTTCTCATTTTACTTTAAGTAATTTATCTTTACACAGACAACTTTTTAATTTAAAAAATATATTCCATAACCTGGATACAAAGTATTTACTGTACATGTAGTAGACACCATCACAAAGATTTACATGTATGTATATTAATTATACTGTAGCACCTGCAACAGAAAACTTACTTGACTTCAACTTCTGGTTTATTGTGTCGTTCCACAATCTGCGAGTCAAAGTTTTGTAGACACATGGCGGCCGTCAGGGAATGCCTGACTGCCTGCAGATATGGTTTCAATGTAGCTGCCTGCAAACAGAATACACACGTTTGCTGAATACAGGTATATTAAAGAGTCTCACTCACCATTGTGGTGTGAAAAGCAATGCATGATCATCTGACAACAAGAATAAGCTTGTTATATGCAACTGAGGTTTATGTTACAAGAACTGCTCTTGTCTAGATAATTTCACGCATATATTTTTTTACACAATTATAAACATAACCAGAAATGTCAAAAATGTAATTATATTATATAAAATCTTGTTGTATCATAGTTCATACAAGAACAATGACATGCAAATACCTGAACAAAATACGGAGCTGAACAGTGAAGGTAAATTGTATGTTTGCAGGTGCCAATACTGGTGAGTGATCTGAAGCTTGTTTGAATAACAACAGGGATTTTTTAGTCTTGAATAAAATGTCACTCTTGTTATTGTCTACTTGTTGTACATTTGCAATGTTTTCCATCGACATACAGAAATTAGTTTAGCACCAAATGACCAATAAGGTTAGTTTTCTTGCAAGTCATGAATTGAGCATGGTGAAATGCTCGTCATATAGAATGAGATGTCATCAAATCCGATATTTATTGAGCCAGTAGTGCATAAGAAAAAACCAAACATTATGAACAATAATGCAGTTTGGGGTGTTGACAGTAACACATATCATACGATTCATAGACTGGGTAACAGGAAATGACTACTGCATCATATCATGCAGTGGGATAGCCATTTCCTGTTATTAACAGTGTTAACCAACATGTCTAAATATTCATATTGTTAAAATCAATTGATGATCAATGAATGATTACTAAATTTTATTGGATTAACGTACATACACGGCATGCATTCATCACAATCTTAAAATACTTTATAACCACTTCCGGATTGAAAAATACTGGCGAAAATACACTATAAACAAAATAAATGTACGATTAAATGAGACAAAGCAACGATGAACCTAAATCCACATAGTTTAAAAGTAAATATGTGAAAGCCGTAAATAACAAGTAAATAAATACATAAATATATATATGCACACTATGCGATAAAAGTCTTAAAACAACCATTTAAATATCGGCACACCCACCATAATCTACAATATCGCCGACCCGGAAGTACGGAAGTTACATCCATGCCCTCTTTCGGATAATGTGAATTATGTCCCTTGCAAATAAAATATACTGGAATACAAAAGAAAGTCGGAAATGAACGCTCCCGTTGGGGAGGGAGACCCGACGTGTTGGTGCTTAAAATCGAATGAAATTCAGCAAGTGTTTTTTTCTGTCATGATACTTTTCGATAAGAAACCTGTTCAAATGTTTCAACGTTTGTAGGATGTTCTATTCCCCAATAAATTCAAACTCTACCGCTGGGAAAGGGACCTTGGGGGAGGGGAGCCTGGGGAGGGGGACCCTTCTGGGAGAGGACAGGACATGTTGCTTAAAATCTAATGAACATGCCATAAAGTATCACAAAAGTTGATATATAGACACCATAGCATATATGGCATGTGGCAAATGAAATGTTGCTCATGGAAAGTTGGAAGTTGTTCCTTTTATCATATACACATGTAGCTGTTTGTGGAGGCCAGTCGTTTTAAATCTCTATGCAAAGATCAAGGTATGAAACAGATGCTCTACTTTGTGTTTTTCTCGTATTTCCAACGCTGGTAGGTAAATCAATGGAAGGTGATCTACTATAGGGCCTACTACTATACTATTATTGAAAGATATAAGATCATCAATATAATGAAAAGGGAAATTGAAAGGAAACATTCTTACATTTATATCCTGATTATTAGCAGATACCATTATTATCACTCAAGAGACCAGATTATGATGCAGTTGAGAAAAGACTACTGTAGATTCAACTACAACATATAGTATATAAACTCAAATGATATAATTATGTACAATGTTGGGTATATGATATACCGTACCAAACATTGTACATAATTATATCATTTGAGTTTAATATAGATTGTTTATTATGTAAATATGTTCCTGATATTTATCTTGTTTTTGGAGAGCATCTGTATAGGCTCTGCCTATTGTGCGATCCTATAGATTTAATAAAAAAAAAATTCAAACAACATTGTTAGAGATAATGGAAATTGTCAGCCCTGCAGGACATCCTCCCCAGCAACAACATCCAACGTACCAGGTCGTCTCTACAGGCCGTGTACGTTCGTTATCATTGGTCGATTCTTTAACACTCTTGTTTCCCATACAAACACACTCGGGTTCCAGAAACTCGGAATCAATAATTACAATATTGTTGTTGTGACAGACTGAACATAGATATGCAAACTGAAATTGGAATTGTTCGTTATTATAGTTTGATAGATTCCACTGTTATTGTCCAGACTTCACCATTAAATCAGAGAAACTTGCAACAATAAAGATATGCAAAAACATAATCTATAAAAAACATTCAACATAAACATCAGTTTATATATTTTTTATTTATAATGTGAGATGTTTTGTTTGATAAATAACGTACATTGTGTTGTGGTACATGGTGAAAGAAAATAAAGATGGGTAAAACAAGACAATGTTAATATGAAAACATATTATAAACATCACAGACGTCATCATAGCAATACTGGTATATATACAGATACATTTTTCCTCATAGTCTATTCGTTAATCTAATGCTGAAAATCTAAACGACAAAAACCATTAACATAGTCAAATGCATATCTGCACAAGACAGAGTCGAAGGGACTGTACAAGATCAAGATGGCTTGAACTTATGAATCACAGTCAAGTGTTTGCAAGAGGAAAATGTGTGAAAAATAGCAAAATAAGGTATTGCATCAAACATCATCTGTGTAAATGATGCATCTTATAATGAAATAGCCTCTGCACATCTACCATACAACTTATTGTAAGTTTTCACCAGTGCAAAATAGTATTTTTTGAGTAGGTAGGCATCGTATACATATTTTTTTCATGTATCGATACACTATCGATACTACACATGTACTATTTTCTTGAAAATCTCACTTTCAGTTTTGCTATTTTTACTAATTTTAGCTCCAAAAAATGATTGGGAAAAACATCAAACTGAACGCATTTTCAAAGACAAACATCTGCTTGTTGGCAATATGGATTTAGACTTGGTTGGTCAGCAATATTTTTGCTTTTTAGAAATTTTCCACCCATTATTATTTAGTTTGGCCTTACTCATGAAAATTGTTTATTTTAGTTACTCGCTAATATTATACCTAAAAACTGATTTATTTACTTCCTATCTATGTTTATTATAATTATACTCATAAATACAATACATTTTATGTCAATTTTGTATTGCTATTACACATACAACTAATTTATTTCCTACAAATTATTAATATTACCAATAATACATTTACTTCTACTATAGATTAATGTTAGCAACACTACTAATTTACATCCTATCTATGATAAATATTGCACACAGCTCTCTCAATTCCTAACTATGATTAGGATGTACAGACATCAATCTACTGAAGAGAATATTTCACCACCTTCATACATGTATAGAAAGTGGAATGAAAACATAATGTCCTGTTTATCATGTTCTATTCATGCATTAACTGGTTTGCGTATAGACTGGATTGCTTGTCATTTGCACTCAGTGACTCGCTGCACAAGGGACGGTTCAAGCATGCTAAACGTGCCAGCGTTGGAATATTCTAAAAATAGTAATGGATGGTATTTCCAGTCACAAAAACATGGTACATGTATATGATACCAGGGGCCGGTTTGATGAGCATTGCTTAATGCAACGATAGCGTAACATTGTCCTAATGATTGCGCTGCCATAGTTGTGTGTATCGATAACACTGTGACAACTTCATTGTCCTAAAATATTGTCCTTCATGCTTTCATAATATAATGTCAAGTGACGTTATAACCTCTCCATTAAACCGGCCCCTGGAGAAGTTGACTGCCTAGTCAATGGCGTAATAAAAAGGTGATGTAATTTTTTGGTATTTTCCAATTTGGCAGGTAGACTTTTCACCATTTTATAGGTGCGACGTCATGACTCAACAGGTGAAAATTACCATAGAAAATGGTTGCCCAGTCTAACTTTTGCGTACAATGAAAATAGCAAATGACTTAACTATATTCACCTATTTTAACTTATTTTAGGTTTCAATCATATTTACATAATTACTTTAAGGTACATGATTTACATATACATGTATATCTGTGTGTGTGTGTGTGTGTGTGTGTGTGTGTGTGTGTGTGTGTGTGTGCATGAGTGTATATAATCACGTTTTATTCAAGATATGGTTGTTACACTATAACTTGCTGTGTTATACACAGTTCATAAATATTGCATAGATGCAGATAAAATAAAATACCGTAATATATTCAATACACATGATAAATTAATTTATGAATGATCAAAAACATAATTTCCGTATTGATGTGGTCACATTTTGGAGATATTAATTTGAAGACCTAAAGTACAGGTGGAACACCTCTACAACGTAAAGTGATAAATTACTAGACTAGTATAATAAGACGAGCAACACATGCACATCTAACATAGTTTCCTTTCACTACAAAAACAATCTGGACAGTCCTATATTCAGGATTATTTGTGGAATGGTTAATTTTAAGGAAAAATAGTCGACCTTCAATAGTAAATACTGTATTAATATTTTTTAAACATAATAAATATGATGCTTTTTAAACAATATTTTAAATGGGGTGATTCATATGAAGCCCTCCCTCACTCCTAAATATCGGCTGGTATGGTTACACAACAAATAAATGTTTTTTTTATCAGTGTATATAAAGTATATTAAAATTGTATTGGTATTATTATTACATATTTGTTTAACGACACCTCAGCACGAAAAAAAAGACATCGGCTATTGGGTGTCAATATATGGTGTAATTGTATTGGTAATAATGAATATATTTATGGTTATTTTAAATATTATATATATTTTGTACTGGCAATTTTTGCACGTCTTTTTATAGAAATAGATAAACAATAAACATTTGTGTATAACTGAAATAATCACAACACAGTTAATGCCACTATACACATACATGCATGACATCATGTACAAATTTACCTTCAGCAGAAACCTCTCGACACATAACCAAATAATGCCACAAAACTATCCTGAATATAATTTTACTAAGCTACCCTGATAAATATTGGATGACAAGAACCAAATAAAAAAGAAATCCATTTAACGTTTGTATTGGAGGTCAATGAGTTGACATATGAAATGTTATTACATACCTGTTCAATCTTACTATACTAATACAAACATCAAATCCGTGCAATAAAATATTCTGTATTACCACATGTGCAATCCCTACCGGAACTTTTATATGGGGAATCCTCTTTTTGTATTTAACAGAGTTGGCCCCCTTATATTTACCTTTAATAACAAAATATTATTAAACCATAATATTTTCCAATTGGTGTCAAAATTGATATTAATGAAAAATATAGTAACTCTTTAAATCATATTTGTTGTTTATTTCAAAAGAAAATAACAAATAATTATCTCGATGTGTTATTTAAGTTCATATTTCTTAAGCCTTTTTGTTACGTCATATATGATTTACAAATGACGTCAAATCTTCTTTCAAATTTAACAAGCTGTCTGCGACATTGTTTACCCATATATTTTACAACAGGTGGCACATCTTTTGATGTTATAAAAAATTACAAATGTTCATAAAAATAAAAGGTACCGGGTATGTAATAAATACAGAACTTCACTTACGTTATTTTTTATTCCTATTTATTGCACTCATTTATTTTGCGCAAGAATATATACCATTATACCACGAGACCGAAATATATTCTTGCGCAAAATAAACTTGTGCAATAAATAGGAATAAAAAAAAAATGTAAGTGAAGTACTGTATATTTATATCACACTTCGTATCTATTAATGATAATTATCGAAATTAAGTTACATGGGAGTGTTTTCCAACCAACAACAATGAAATGCACATGTCAACTTGAAAATGAAGGCAAACAAAAAGATGGTCTGCTGGTTCAAAGAAAGCAGATTGGTTAATGACATGTAAATAAATGTAGAAAGTTGGAATTCGTCCAATGTTAACTTTGTGATGTTATCGCATATTTGGATACTAAATTGAAAATTTTATATCCTTTTACAAACTTTCTATGTGTAATTAGCAGAAACTATCTGCTTATTTTGCCTCATTTTCAAAATACAACTCTGTGTGATAAGGCATAACTTTGATTTTACATTCAAATTGGAATTGCAATGATGGAAATGAAAGTATATTTACAACACTATAGACATCTACATAATAGTATCTACATAATTATCTAATAGTTATTCCAATAATATATTATAGCCAATTCAAATATACATAACCTTAATTTTAGCTTCAGAGTTCATCAAATATTACAATAACATTCAATACCAATGATTAATAATTCAATAGTAACTATCTCGCCAAGTTATATACATGTAGGACCTATAAAATTATACATGATGTTTATTTTATATTTCAAAGGAATAAAGGTAACTATTAAGATAGCATACGAAAGAATGGGGGGGGGGGAAATAGTCATATAAATTTTGACCCTTGTACCAATGTTGCTAGAGAAAGGGTAATAAGCAATATCATATACATTAAACATTGTGAGAAGAAAAATGATTCTTATGGCATATATTACAAGACAATGAATACAATAGCCTATTATGAGCTGTGACAGTAAGCCTTTAATAACAAGATTCACTACATGGAGCTCAAGAAATACTATCATTTCTGTTAGATGACAACTTGTCACAATCTTTTGGCACCAAATGTATAGACTGATGTATGTACTGTTATATATTAATTATTTTAAGCTAGTTAAACTGTTTGAGTAGATCTTACAGTACATGTACATGATGCTACCACAGAGGATACTCATATTAATTAGCAAGAGATCTTTTATATGAACTTTCCCACATATAGGATAGGACACACTACAACAATTGATGCACCAGTTGTGGATCTGTGGATCAGTTTGGAATGGGTAAAAAACCGAACTGGTCCACCGATGAGGATCGATCCTCCAACCTCACATTTGTGAAATTATATTCAAGAGATATGCTGCACAATTAAAAATATTTCTATTTTGTTTTTCGTTCAAAATTGTTTTTCATGTTTTAATAAATTTTTGCTTCAACTTCCATAAAATTGGGCATTTTAAAAAATGTGTTTATGGATCTTATTGTACTATTAAAATACTGCGTATTAAATTAAGCAAGGCTATATTCATAAAATACTAGGGATATTAATACATGTATTAATTGCAGCATTTACAAACCAGACTAACTGTTAATAAAACACCATATTTATATGGGTTTCCTTCAGTTCCTGTTGGGGAGTGGAGATATCTATATGCCACGCTAAGTAACTGGAAATGATCTGGTTACAGGTTTGGAGAAACCAGTCCTAAAATTCTGAACATTCTTACATGTATGTCACATTCAGTGCAAGCACAAAGCACTGTAAACCTGTTGATCATTGTGAAAATTAAGATTTCTTAGAACTGAATATACATATTTAGTACAAACACAAGTGACATGTTAAACTGTCTTCGGAGATTCATTTTGCAAATTCAGATTTATCAGCACTAGGCAAACATCGATTCTTCACAGAATTTGAGCTGCCAAATTTTGCCTGCATATTCATCAAATTTTTCTTTTCCCATCAGTTCAACAAGTTGAGGCTGAAAAAAGAGTTTTAATATTAAGCAATTTCAACATTAAATATTTCTTGAAAATACAAATCAGCACAGCAGAAAAAAAACATCGCCAAATGACTTGCTTTTGTCTGAAGTTTTATTGAAGGATACCATATTGTTTTAAAACACATGTCTTCAAACTGCAATTTCACGTGCAATTACACAAGTTTAAACTGACCCTGTCAAGTCATCAAAATTGCTGGTTTCACAGAATGAACCTTTCTAAGGACTTATTACTAAAAATACTGAGTATAAATACTCCCATGCTTAGAAAATAATTATATTTTGAATAATATTGTGCTAAAATATGGTTAACCATATGTTTTTGGGTAGGTGCCTTTAATAGTTTATACAAAACAATCGGTGTGTGAGAACAAGTGTCGTACAATGATAGAATAATAGTTTCTGGCACGAGTCATACATTTTGGTAGATGGTTTTTCTGACTCAAGAAAATCAATCAATGGGGCGAGCTTCAGCGAGCACCATGGATAGATTTTCTTGAGACGAGTGTCAGAAAAACCATCTACAAAATGACGAGTGCCAGAAATATTTTCTAGTGCAATCAGTC
>JAULBR010171586.1:0-16454 GCA_032355825.1 Melanodrymia aurantiaca | reverse complement strand
AAGCGACAGCAGAAAGACGGCGGAAACTGCCGAACAAGTGCTTAAAATATCGTGATCAATCCTTGTTGCTAATGAAATCGTGAATCAACCGTCCGATTTATCACGAAAATTAACCAATGAAAAATAGGGTTATATGCTAGTTGTATTAGAATGCAATATAAAGTGTATTGATCTGAACTTAATATTGCCCATGGATATTTGAGGTTTATTACATTATAATGATCTAAATATGCTATTGGACATGTACATGTTTATCATATGGTATCTTGATCTAATTCTTTTAAACCATAATTACTGAACTTAATATTTTTCACAAGTTTTAGTTACCGGTACCGGTAATAGGGATATAAATCTAATTTTTTATATATATGTCTACTGTCAATATATTTTTACTTTTTTTTAACAGCATTTGGACAAGTATGAAGGTTCACTCATCACAATTGATAAACCTGCATGGAAACGCATTAGTAGGGTGATAGACTGCATCATAAATTCCAATCCAATTTTTAAAACCATGGATATCAAGACCTGGAAGCTGACAGTGATTGATGATAAAACTATTAATGCCTTTGTTGTTCCTGTAAGTTTATTTGATGATGATAATTTTATAATCCCAGCAATTGCTGGCAAACACAACTCAAGAATATAAAAAATAATTGTAGTTTTCTGACACACACATAATTTTTTAGCTATTTCCATACCCACACATTTAGAGATTAACAAAAACTTTCTATTGGGCGACTCACAACTCTCCTTTGTCAACTACGGTAATTGGTATTTGACTGTGTCGAGAAATTTATTTATTCAACAAAACCATTTTAATGACCTTATGATATAAAACATCACTTTCATGTATTACATTTACTCTGTGTACAACAGTTGCTCCATTTGACTTTCGGTTGTTCCAACAATATTATACATGTGTAGTAATGTAACATTTGTATTGTATGCTCCCATTTTTGTTCTACTCACGATACGCATTTATATTTATATAGGCAGTGCCTGTTCTCCAATCGCTTTCCAGATTATTTTATGAACATGGATGTCTAAAAAATAACTTTCATAAATTGGCTTACAAATAGTGCAGGTAATAGCCAACAATAATCGATATTCATACAGCTATCTTGTTTTTGTAAACGGTTCCAAAATTATTTGCGTCTTATTTAGAATTAACATTGATTTAGTATTAACATTGCTTGATGTAACATGTCTCAGATCTATACATTAAAAAAATATATGTTTCTCTAATGTGAATAGCTGACAATTCCTGATAATTTTATTATTATTTTCTTTTATTTTAATGTCTTTCAGGATGGACATATTTTTGTATTCCTTGGTCTAGTTGATTTCGTTGACAATGACAATCAGCTGGCATGTGTCATTGGGCATGAGATGGCACATGCCTTACTGTCTCATGGGGTAAGCTTATATTAAACAGAAACAAATGGAAATTAATGTATGGCTGTTAAATTAAATTGTTCTTGCCTTCGAAAAAATTATTAATTTTAATTCGACCAAAACAAAGGATCATTTTTATAAAAGTTCTACCATAGAAGTTACAATTTTCCAATTGACAAATCAGACCCAAACATTTTTCTGAGGTGTATATATTATGAGTATGAATGTATTTTGCATGTAAAAATATTAAGTTATCCAACATTGAAACTAACTTCAATAGGTATTTTTCTTAGTAGATTGAGCGCATGAAACGAACCTTGTTCTATGCTTGACAAGCTAACTTGATCTCTGTTTAGGCTGAACAGATCAGTTATGCACAGTTACTGGACTTCGTGGTCATAGCTGTCATGGCTGGGATCTGGACAATTATGCCAATAGATGGAATTGCCTTGGTCACCCAGTGGTTTAACAACAAGGTCATGGACGTAAGTACAACAATTTCAATTTATATATATGCTTAAAAAATATCAGATATTTATCTTGTTTTAAAGGAACATGACATTTGTTTATTATTAAATAATGTTACAATAATGAGGTGCAAATTATAACAGTTTCTGTTTAATGTATCAAAACATTTATGAATGAAGTCAAATAACACATGAAGGTTTAACACTAAGATTTTAGAGATTATCATACCAGCGTGAGTCATACTGATTTTACAAGACAAGTTTCCTGTAAAATCGGTGTGACAGTGACAGTAGAAATAGTTCAACAATAATCCAATAATCAGCCAACCAGTGCAATCGGTGGTTCTACATTTTGTAATGTTTTATTAAATTAATTTTAGTTGATGCTACATTTGCCATACAGCAGGATGCTGGAAAAGGAGGCCGATAAGGTGGGACTTGATTTGGCTGCAAGGGTAAATTTTCTTTATTTCTACATACGTCATTATAGTATTGCAGTAGCATGCAATGACAAATATATCTTGTGCTAAATTTTAAGGCTGTACTGCAAAATGCCACACCTAATTTAAGTGTTTGCGACAGTCCCATGATTGCACTTGGCCAAGTCTTATGACACTTCAGGAGTGGCATGTTACTTGTTGGTAGCCGCTTGAGGTGTGATATGTCACAGGATTGATTCTCGTCATTGGGCGACTCATTCTGGCTTTTTTACCTTTCAAACATACTTCAGAACTCATATCTCAAAGGCTGTGGTATGTGCAGACCTGTTTATGGAAAATAGTATATTAAATATGCTTTGTCACTTATCAAAAAAAGAAACCTATATTACAACAAGCATTTTCTTCTGTACCGGTATGTCAATGAGTGACAACTACTAGCCAGAAATCAAGCATTTAAGTGTCAAAGTTTAGGTGATGTACTTTTCAATTATAACATGCCTATTTCTCATTGTTAACGGAGAATCCAATTTAAATTTTACTCATGAATCAACTATCATCAAACCGCAAACAAATCCTTAAAGATGAAGCAGAATATGAAAGGTTAGATTTAATTGGTCGCATTTTATATAGAATATTCACATTGATATAATAGTGAGTTCTATGTAATTTGAATGAGTTTGTGTTATCAGGCATGTTATGATATACGGGATGGCAGTGTGTTCTGGAAGAAGATGGAGATTCGTGAAAGCCATGCATCTGATGAAGTATCTGTACCAGAGTGGCTTTCTACTCATCCAACTAATAACAACAGAGTTAAACTCATAGATCATCTTATTCCAGAGGTAGGTTTATTGTACCTTTCATTCATTGGCTATGGACATATCTCTGCCAGTATTTTTTGTTATGTTAAGTTTGCTGTTATAAAGATCATTTTTGTTTAACGACACCACTGGAACACATTGATTATTGATCAGCGGTTATTGGATGTGAAATTCATGGTTATATCAACACTCCCCATATTCCTATAAGACACCATGTACTGGTCAGAGGAAACTCGCTGCTGCCATGTGCCTTTTTTTGGGTGCACTTTCCCAGACAAGATAGCACAAACCACAGCCTTTGAAAGACCAGTCGTGCATCACTGGAAATAAACCAAAGCGTCCCCTGAGGATAGATCCTTCGATCCATCAAGCCTCAGGTGGGTGCTCTTGCATTGAGCTATGTCCCGCTCCCCATATTCCTATAAGAGAAGACCATGTACTGTGTGTTTGATATCCAATAGCCACACATTATTAATGGATGTGCTCCAGTGGTGTTGTTGAACAAAGAGCCATCTTTTATATCAGTAAGTACTCCCTGGTTATTATGCTAATCGGTTTCTTTGGCAAATGTTTGGCTATCATTTTTACATTTGAGATACAGTACCGACGAGTTGACATATGAAAACTGTTGTTGCAGGCATTAATCATACGAGAGAACTGCAAATGTGTCCAACTACCTGCGAAAGATCCACGAGATCACTACAATCATCTAGAGCAAGAGCTAGTGAACCATGTTATTGCCAAGAAAGCTGGACAGAACCTGCAACGGGTGCAGCTTGCTCAAACTATTGGAACAACTTAACAGTATTAAAGCATAACTTTGATAGTGGAACATATTTTTGTGATTTGAAAGGGCAAAAATCATATTTAATTTAAGTTTCTTGTCTGCAAAAATACATATATTTTTGGCATAATATTGTAGAGATTATCATACCAGCGTGAGTCATACTGATTTTACAAGACAAGTTTCCTGTAATATCTGAATGAGAGGAATCCTCACTACTTTTGTAAAATCGGTGTGACAGTGACACATGTGTAGTAGTAATTTCTTTTTCTACATAAAACAATACAAAATATTGATTGCCTTCGAATATTTTTAGGCCGTCTGCCTTGTCAAATCACAAGTCGCATATAGGTGAAATAATCCTGAAGCGACTTTAATCATTCATTCATTGTCAAATCACAAGAAAGCCCTATAGACATTTAACGTCTTAATTGTGACATTGTAACCGTGTCATAAAGAAAGTTGATATGTCACAAGTTTGAAGTAAACGTATCTTTTTAACGTGTGATGATACAATATTTATAGAATTGTTTATTGTGAATCATGATGACAATAAACAAATATATATTCACTAGTAAGCCCAGCAGTCTGTTTTGATGTAATTTAAGTTATGTACCGGGGTATACTTAAATCTTTGCTATACGTAGTTTTAATAAATGGTTAATTTTAAATTAGCACTTAAAGTGGCAATTGAAAAGTGCATGATCACAAATAATTATGAACTGTAAAATACATTGTATTAAATATACCTTAGTACTTGAAAAAAAAGGTTTGATTTGTAATCAATATCTTTTAGTAAATCTAATCAATTCTTCTACATTAAAATATGATACAAGGTACTTGTAATAAGATGAGATCTGTGTTTGTGTAAAAATGAATTCAATGTTTTGTTTGCTGCAGGCTTGTGTAGAGGCATAGAAATAGGTGGACAGTACGGATTTGACAAAAATGGTATAAAAAATATACAAACATAAGAAAATTATGACTAAGACTTTTGTTCTTATCACCTACATCTTCTGCCTTACCGTAGGTTATCCACCCAGGAACTCATTTATTCTGTTTTATTTGGTAGAAAGGTTTTGGTGCAAAGCAGCCGTGTCCGTGCCGATTAAACAGATTGATCATAATATTTACATCAAAATATATTTTTTGCTGTACATATATCCAGTTGGCTGAAATATATGCAAGATGTCACACGATTATTTCGATTTTTTAACTTTTATGTACATTTCTATGAAATTGTAATAGCAAAATAGTTTGGAAATATTTTGATGTTTATAGATTTGAAATATCTACTGTTGTTATTTAATTTTACCCTTTATAATAAAACATGACTAAAATATTGTTTCCAATTGAAAAATGGGAAACAATTTTGTCACAATTTGTGATATCAAAGTGTGATATAGATAGATAATTATTTTAGGCCATGTTGCAAGCCATCAATTTTATTTAATGTACATTATACTTGCCTTCTGAATACAGAGTATACATTGTGTATTCTATTTGAATAGTTTAAAAATTAGTACATGTACTTTGATTCCTTGGTTAACAAAGATGCACTATATTTTGTAATAATTAATTTTGACAACCAATCAAAATTTGCCTTTCAATAAGCTGCTTTTGGCATGTCCTGAACCGAAGTTGAAGGGGTATCAGTAGGCTACTATCCATTTGTTTGTAGATGGTATTCTGACCCTTACTTTTTACCGCATTCAATAATTATACTTGATACACTCAATACGAGTTTTAGGATGGTATATCTGAATGATCCAAATTTGAATTGGAGGTCAAAAGTGATACAGCTGTCTTTGGTTGTGCTGCTGCATTAGGCGTGTTTGGAGAACAAATATATTGCGGATACTTGCCAGACTGGTTTTTGCATCTTCTTCTTCTTCTTTTCGTTCACTCTAATCATGTTTAAACAATTTTGCCAGACAGCAGGGTGAACTTTGCTGTTTTCTGTAGCTGCTCCCTGTTTCCATATAGCTTTTCAGCCATGGTTATTGTGGCAGGCCATATCTGGCAGGCCATAATGAGTTTTTGCATCTAATGTTAAATGAATGTGATACGATAGAACGCGATAGGTACCAAATATTTTGCGAGTTCTCACCATTCTAAACCTGCCTCCTGTGTTTGTTCATGACATGTGAATGTAAAGATTATCTTGTTATAATTACATGCCACTATTCTGCATGGTGTGTTGTATTTGATTTGTGAAAATAGTTTTGAATAACATTTATTCAGTACTTTTTTTACTTGCAATCATAGCACAATATGAAATAATGGAAAGTATATTTCTGTCGAGCTCTTATGAAAACATACTTAAATTTATTTCAAGTTATTTGTGCAAGAGTATTTAAAGATTTTATATTATGGTCTTTCTACAAGAGTTTATAATTGCAGACTACAATTGTTTCAGCGGTTTTCACTTATTAGCCCTATTATTTATTGGATTAAAATTCAAATGTACTAATGGTTTGAAGACAATAACAATTACACTAACCATTAATATTATTAATGGTTAGTGTAATTGTTATTTTTTAGAAGGTTGGATTTTCTGATACTGTAATACTAGTATTATTAGTGTCTGTAATTTTTGCATTTGTCATTTAACTACGAAAATTACAATCTAGCGAATATTCATGAACTTGTTTTTTTTATATTTTGTGAATATACTAATAAAATTTCAGAAATTGTTTACACCAGTTTTGCATGATTTATGAAGTATGAAACTGAGATGCACAATACTCCTGGCTGAGCTAGGTATCATGAATTTACATAATATTGTCCACTTACACCAATAGTTTGCGTAACAATTTTTAATCTAAGAATTACTAAATTTACTGTTACTTAGGAATTCTAACCATCGAATATACATATCAAGAATACTATCATTTTGTCTCAAATTAATAGTTTATACATGTATATCAAACTGAGCTGGCATGTTTGATCAACTAATTGAAGATATTCAATAACGGACAAACTGCTAAATTATATCTAAGTAACATAAACGCCATCCAGTCATTTTACTGGTAAGTATATGCATGCATGCATGTGTGGGTAATATTTAACAAACTATAACTTGCATAAGACTTACCAGAAAAGCCAACCAACATAACAATCATTGCACCTCGAGTCAGGACAAAGTAAAAATGTTTATTTCAAATTTCTATATTTACTATCAAATTTGGTTGGTTGGGTTTCATAAAGTGTTTAAGCCAAGATCAGCACCTGCAGTCTAAACTAGTTCCCTGTTCAGTATAATTTAATATTAAAATGTATCTAAAATACTAACATTTTAGGTACTTTTATATCATTTTAATATTTTCACCCTGGATTAGACACTTGACTAGAGGTATTTTGTGAATACTGATTTTCCCACGGTTCCTAGTGTATCCAATAATCACTCTACAAGTAGCTATATTTATTGGTGCACGTTATCTGGTGCGTTGATTGTTGATTTATTGTTTGAGATATCTAGATATTTTTGTATAATAAATATCTATACACCAAATAATGTGGTTGGTCTTTTATTCATTTTACCATCACAGCACCAAAGGTCAAACTTAATTTGTACGAGGAACACCTAAATATTGGATGCTTTTTAGCAAACCAAAATTGTATTTAATTTGTCACAGAATTAACATGACAGTTTTGAACCTGATTTTTTTAATCCAAAAATATAAACAAAAGATTTAATATTTGTCAGTGACAACATGCTACTTTGAAAAGTTTGAAAACCATCAATATTTATTGAGCTGTTCAATGATCTTGGTGATAATCTCGCTCACAACTACATGTAAGCAGATTATTGTTAGTTCTCTTTCATGGGTGAAATAAATCTTCTCTTTGACTTGTTTACTCAACATGTTTTTCTTTTCTAAGCGTTGTAGATGGAATGAGGATACGTATAATTAATTATATGCATGGTTTATTCCGGGAATCTCCACTGTAAAGCCTTTCTCTAAAACAAGTTTTCCTATGTCATCATGAACTGTTGCAAGTAGGAAATAATTCATGTTATGGTTTCCTTGTTGAACGTATCGATGTAATGAGATTTTTCAGTACATTATAAGTGATATAAATGTTTCACTTTGCTGTGATGAATTGATGCTTGAATTCCGAGATACTGACGGACTGCCCAGCCTTTTCATCATAATCGTACCATTCCTGAAATATGTTAAATATACAATAAACGTTTTGACAAACAATACAGTGGTATTACCTGAACAATGTTGAGTCCATGTATATATGAGATATTCTCTACCCAATCCCCAGATATTTCAATGAATACTTTTCAAAATTACCTTAGTTACAGTAAAATACAAAAGGATAAAAGATAGTTTGTTTAATGACACCAAAAGAACACTGATTAGAAATCAACGGTTATTGTATATAGAACACATGGTTATATGGACACTTTGTCACAGATGAAACTCACTCTTGCCACATAGGCTACTCTTAATAATGGCAAAGGATCTTTTATGTGCACTTTTCCGGACAGGATTGCACACTACAGCCTTTGATGGACCAGTTGTGGGTCACTGGTTGGAACGGCAAATAACCCAATGGGTCCACTAAGGATTGATCCGTTAACCTATCGAACCTTGGGCAAACTACAGCTGAGCTACGCCCCGCCTAGTAGAAGCCACATGATTACATGCTTCAATGCACACCAAATACAAAACCGTAGATGAATACAGGGATGTGATGTTTTGATTATAATTGTAACAAACATTGATCTTGTTTTGGCGTATGTTTAAGGCCATGTTTATTGAAATCAAACGAACTATTAAATCATATTTTATACAAGATTTTCTTTACAGGCTTATAAATAAAACGTACCGACAAATATGCCATAAAAAATCCTACTTATGCGATCCAATTATGGAAGACAAGCAAAGTTATCCCATAGCATCACATACCAAAGTATTTCATAAAACAGTTATGGGGCATAGTAGTTAGAATGGGAAATTACCCAATAGTTTCATCAAGTGAGAATAATCCCATAACTTCAAACCAAAACAAATGATATTTTGTCGCTAACGTACATCCCACCATAGAATGTCCCCACATGAATGCTAGATAATGTCCGTTTTATTTCCTTCAATTCAAAATGTGCACCTCGTAGAAACAAACCTTTTCCTTTAAATCAATTTCGGCAAACTGTGTTTGAGAGTTTTCTCCCACTGCACACCAGCCAACCTGGAACACAAGTTGCAATAAATCTGTACAACTACACAAGATCGTACTGTAAACTTTTGGTTATGACAAACATCAAGAGACTGATATCTCACCACTCCCCCTATCCCTTATCTCCAATAACGTTTAGTGAATTTGTTTCACCAGGGTTGGCAACTGTCTGCAACTGTCTGCAACTGTCTACTGACAACTCTGTTGTCCAGTCTTGCTCTCAAGATGATGCACCTGGACTAGTGTACTAGAACTATAAGTATAAGTACAATTTGACTAAAAGCGATGTCAGCAGCTCTAGTGAAAGCGATGGAAATTAACAAACTAACAAAGCAGCTGCATTTTAATCTATTCTTTCATCTTAAAACAAATGATTTTAGTTAACCAAATGGTTATACAAATTAATTTCTAACAGTATTCTCTACAATAAATGTACAGTCAAATTGGTAACTATGCCCTTGCATACAGGTGGATATACAGGCTATATTACATCCATCTGCAATTTCATGCACAATCAAAAAGTATTTTCAGGCTTAGTAAAATACCCGTGGTGAAAAGTCTGTTGGTTCCACTCCACGACAATCAAACGTGACTACGGACTTGAAAGTACCAGCATTCTCAGCATCATAGTGTGACACAGACATTGGGATTATGTCTACAATTAAGAAAGAAAGTCATCTGCATAGGCAACATGAATTTGAATAAAACTTGCAACATTAACATGTTAATTATGATACACATTGCAATATTTTGAATAAAACAAGGTTTTAATTCACCATATTTAATGTTTCATAAAAAAAAATAGTTCCGACTACATATAATAAATAATTCTCAGTCAAAAGTTGTCTTATTGTTCAGAGCACTTGATTATGACAAACAAAATCAAATGGTGTTTTTTACCAGCTGTCTTGTTTGTTGTTATGACAATTACATGCGACCGCCATTTTTAGTTGCAAAGTCTGTTATGGTAGTATGATAAAAATGAAAAGTTGCAATTGCAAAATTGGTTTAATTCTAATCGTTACAAATATGAAAAAAGTTTCATATTTAGTACAATTTATATAATATAATGACATTACAAACAGGAACAGACAAAAACATGTTTACAAAAAAATTCTGCTTATGAAGACAAAATTTTCCATATTTATCATGTGAAATGGAAGTGTTTCAAAATATATTGGATTGCATTAAAATGGCACATCTCTACTGGAAACCAAGAAATAGTTCAAATTACCGATAGAGTTTTCTCTTTTACACAGCTTGCATTTGAGCACAACACTGGCATGGCCTCTACCACCAGTTAAAGGTGAATTTTCCTGCAACAGAAAGAAATTATTATATTAAATTCTTCAGCGTGAAATGGCTAACAAAGATAATAATTTATATCATAGATGTAATGTTTGCCACAAAACGGATGTTTTGACAGAGACTGCCATTTTCAGGAACCGTGACTAACCATTAAGTTATATCGATTTCACTGTACCACTATAGCTGTATTATGTATAGATACATAATACAGTGTTGTAACAATAAGTATGTTTCATGTTATTGGGTTGCTTTTATTTACTATTAATGATTTTAACTTTAATTTTGATTTGTTGAATGACAGCTAGCTTAAAACCTAAATATTTACATTTTAATTTGCTCACCCTCTCCCTGGAATCTCCCAAAGAACTTTAAAAAACAAACTAAAATTATCCACATAAAAGTCCATGTGCTGTGTAGCAGGTAATATAAATGATTGTACATTAATGACATTATACAGTGAAACCCCTCTAAACCAGCCCCTCAGTAAACTGGAATTCCCTCTAAACCGAACGTATTTTGAAGTCCCAAACAGCCTTATGTGCTGTATTTAAACCTCAATCAACCAAACACCCATCTAAATGAACATTTTACTCGGTCCCAAGTGTGTTCGGTGTAGAGTGGTTTCACTGTACATGTAAGTGTATGTCTAAAATGATCATTGTTTCAGATTAAACACAAACTTTTCAAAGGGTTTAAAACCCTGTCTAAAGGAGTAAAACATATGCCAGGATAGTCCTACGGGGGATCAATATTTCAAACTTCCAACCACCCTTTTCATGGGTATTCCAGCTTGCCACCCGCTGTGGTGGAACACTATGCCATCACATGAGTCCCTCCATCTAGATGCAAAATCAATTCCCACCTTTTGGTATGCTAATAAAACATTTTTGAGACAAAGTTCAGCCAAAGAAAACTTCTGAAACCATGTGTCGAAATCACCATGACATCCAATAGCAAATAATTAATAAATCAATGTGTTCTATTCATATATTAAATAAACAAACTTTAACTCTTATTTTTTTCTCTCACAAAAATCATTAATGTACATTGTCGTCAAAACTAAGTAAATTGTACTTATAGTCATAAATTGTAAGATTTCTCCATCTACTAGTTAATCAAGTCCAAACTATTATGCTTTGCAATTGCTTTTATTTCCCAGTGCCATTCTTGATTCTCAAAATGAGTTTAATTTGTTTTACAATAATTATCAGTGTTTGATCACATTTGTCAGCCACTCTCTCGCATTTTCCCCAACCCTCTAGTATCACAATTTAATACCACGCCCTCCCCCAACATCATGTTTTCCTGTCCCTTCACCCATCAGGTTTGGTACATTTTCCATTTTCCCCGCCATTCTATTTCTACCATGTGTTGCCACACTGCTATTTAGAGATATTTAGTTATAAATATTAATCACTAAAGACTGTTAACTGACGAGACTAATCGGATAATGATGATCCATGGTTTTCCACATTAATTGTTTCATAGTTTGATATATGTTTAAAAAATCTTTTTGTGTTTACTTCATGGTTTACTGCTAATTTCATTTGCGTTGTACATACTCCTTGCGACCATTTGTGCCCTGCTTTAATTTTCTTGGATCAGTTACAAAAATCTACCTGCAGTTGATTGACAGACATGCAATGTAGATTTGCAAAAATTAATTATACAACGTGTCTCATGATGGATATCTACCAGTCACCCTAGAAACAGACATAAATCTAGCACCTTTAGGTAAAATGCTGGCTGTATCTATCTGAAAGGCAAGAAATATATAATATTTACTTACATTTTGCGTGCAATAGATAAAATCATGGGTTTCTTCACCACAGTTGTGACACTTGAGCTAAAATAAAATCGGTGAAATATTTAAATATTGTATGGTACCGATACCCGGATTTTTATCTACATATTTTCGAATGCAGGCCTGAGAATAAGGACCCGTTCAGGTAACCTGTTTATAGGTTACCGGTACAGTACCCGAAACTACACATCACGTAACCTGTTTTGGTTTTAGGTTACCCAGAATCTAAAAATTAACTGTTGTTTATTTCAACGTTATTTGACATGTACCGTATAATTATAGTTAATATCCATTGCAAAAAGCTTGATTCAAAAGAATTAAAAAATATTTTATAACCTACACATTCATGATAGGCCATACAGGTGTCACAATTTTATTCTTTTAACTAATTTCTGAATGTTGTATATGTTCGTTTCTGTCATTTTATTCTCTAATTAAATCATTATGAACGGTGCTCCGTTCGCATCATTAGACTTAGAGATCGAGCTAACCTCCAGGCAACCTGAACGACGATTCGCCTCCTATTCTCAGGCCAGCAAAAGGATTTTTTGTGTAGATCTACATATCTCAAATGTAAACTGAAGAGCCGACATCAACAGAATTGTCTATTTGACAGCAAGCACATTTAATTGGCAATGTTCTTACCTCCATAACACTACCGTACCTATCGTCAGACATCGAAAACGGTCCTACATTGAAAAGGGCCCCATTTTACTTCTGCATTTTCCCCCCGAAAGTACGCAGTTTGAGTTTGGAACTTTGTCATCACAACTGAACACGTTCTTCACGAAATACAAACCAAGCCATCAATGTTAAAAAAAAGTGTGAAAAAGGTTATTAATCACACACAAAAAACTCGGAGATCAACCTGTGAGTTAGTTTCGGCTAAAAAAATATAATTGGGTGTTGTGCAAAAGGAAACCTTATTAAGGCCTCCATATAGTTATCTCCCTTGACACGTTACCTTTAGATACCATCTAAAGTCTTCCCCTTCAGGTTTCACACATGTGAGGTTTTCTAGTTGAGCCGATATTTGGAGCGCAATTTTCTGAAAATGTGGAAAAAGGGATTGTCAATATAATATTATCTACATAAAATTTTATATGATCACGAGATATAAACAAAAATTAACTGAAAGTAACGTGTACCATGATATATTGTTCGTTGTAATCCCCTCCTTCGTCTTAATGACCCACAGTTTGTTATTGAACGGGCAACTTAGAAATTGCCTATCTTATTAAATATACCGTTTTTGCATAGTTTTACTAAAACAGATGAGTATAATATAGTTAAGCGATTGCTGGTAGTGGTGACACTAGCTCGGAAAGTGGAAAGTAGCTCTGCGCAAGATCTTCCATCCGAAGATCGAACCTCCTCAGTGGACCTGCCTTGCGTTCAATAGCGCGAGCGTTCTGCTACCGACACGAAACGTTTTGACACCGATGTTTGCATCTAATAATGGATGTGATATGATAGTACATGATCGGTATCCGTCAAATTGTTTGTGTCGGTAGCAAAACGCTCGCGCTGTTGAACGCAAGGCTGCCTTGCGTTCAATAGCGCGGGCGTTCTGCTACCGACTCGAAACGTTTTGACACCGATGTTTGCATCTAATAAAAATGAATGTGATATGATAGTACCAGTCAAATTGTTTGTATCCGTTACCGTAGCAGAACGCCCGCGCTATTGAACGCAGGGCAGTTGTGGGTATAACATGTTCTGTTCCAACCAGCCTTGCGTTCAATAGTGCTAGCGTTTTGCTACCGACACAAATAATTTGACTGATGCCAATCGTGTACTATCATATCGCATTCATTTTTATTAGATGCAAACATCGGTGTCAAAACGTTTTGTATCGGTAGCAGAACACATGCGCTATTGAACGCAAGGCTGTACAACGTTCAAATGGACGCCATTAAGGAAACGCCCACTTTACCGACATCGAGGCTGTATTTAAAGACTGATTCATCAAAAGCCGTAGTATGTGCTACCTTGTCCTTGGGAAAACGCGCATCTATAAAAGACCAATAATTAATATTGCTGTCTTAGCCTTAGATACAATAATGTCACCCTGAATTATATTTTAATATCATTTTAACTTCATGCACTTTTAAATGAGCGAGATTATAACATGGTTTACATATTCGGTTTAACTCATTTCTTATTTGATAACATTACATTAGTTAGTTAGTTAGTTATAACGTATACATGTACGTGCTCATATCCAATTACTGTTCAAGCATGTTAGTCCTGGACATTCAGTCCAGCTGCGTCGACCGCCAACCCAGTACACGACAGAAGTTAGTTATCAGTGTTACTGTTAGTATCAAAGAGGAGACCCGCTACTCCAATTTGATAAGTAGCAAGGGATATGATATATGCACTTTCCCATAAACAGGACAGTACATACCACTCCTATGACTAAATTTGTCCATGAGGAAATTTACACGTAAGTAAATGCAACATTGCTAAGCATTGATATTAACTTTAATGGACCGTATTTTATTAATTTTAATCATTCCCAAGTTTCTTTTAGAGCGTATATTTAAAGATATAAAGGTTATTGGCTGTGGTTTGTACTACCTTGCCTGTAAAAATGTGCACATATAACATCCCTTGCTGATAATCACGAAGAGTATCGTATGTAGTAGCTGCGGATGCTGAACGTCCGATAGCTAATAATTATTAACCCATATGTTCCAGCGGTGTTGTTAAGCAAACCAACGTTTTAAATACCGACTTGTTGTGTATGGACTAACCCATGCATGGAAAGAATATATAATTATGTTCAAATGACAGGCAATTAACAAGATAGGATGAACATAACATTTGCCGGAATAACAAAAAAAATGGTTAGGTAATTTATGCAATGCTTTTGAAACCAAATGAAAACTGGGTTTGTTTGTTACTTGATGTTACTTGAGAAAACTAATGGCGTCGACCATCGAGTAACAAACAGTGCTACTTTAGTTTGTTGTGAAAACAACCTATACTCTATCTGAACTTGTGCATATTAAATGTCAGTGAAGCTATATAATGTTGTAATGGATTTAGCATTTGTATTTCCTAAAGATAATGAAGATTCATCTGAAGAAGTTATTTTATAGATTCCATATTCCCATTGCAGGCTGACCAACTATCCGGAATTTTCAACCCATATCCGGAAATCCGGAGGGAACCCTGAGGGAAGGGACCGGGCGCCAAATGTTCGGTATAGAACCACTCGTGTCACCTTTAAATGAGAGATAATTTCTTAACGACATTATCTTATACTTGGTGCGTTCTACCCTGGTCTCTTTTTGTGCCAACACATAAAAATGACTTATTGAACGCTAATTTTGTTTGATATTTGATCGACAACATAATACTATGTTAAATTTTGGGATAAGACATAATTGTAGACAAGACATTGGTATCTCCACGCGTACTAATTGTGCTCTACTTGTTTCTCTAAGCATATAAATAAAAATTGCTAACAAACTCTTTGCAGAGATACACGTTTGGCCATGTCGGTGTGTTGTCGTTATATTAAGTACTTACTATTGAATGCATATTTTTTGGTAATTTTTCAGGACAAAAACTTAAATTTTTATGGGAATTGTGGAGGTAAAACGAATAATATTATGTTGTTTTAGTAGTTAAATTGAGCCAAAAATTCGTCCATAGTGATTGTGTCAGTTGGGGAATACACAGATTCGGTGTCGAATTGAGCGCAAAGAGTGTCGAGTTCGTCTGTTGGAATATCCTTGCAGTGGCGATGAAATCCAATCTTAAGCTCGTCACAGTCGAGGAACCATGACCTGTTTGTGTCAATCTTCATAAACAATCTGTAAACAAAAAAGAGATCTACTAGAGTGAACTGTTACACAACTCGTGTTCATTGCAGGGTCTACTCATGACTACAAATAGATTCAAGAGTCAAGTAAATTTATATATATATCATGACTGTGTGTGCGTGCGCGTGCGCGTGCGCGTGCGTGCGTGCTTGTATGTACATGTATGCATTTATTATACACACGCACGGGAAGTAGCTCAGAGGTAAGATGGGTCGAGACATCGATCCTCCACAGCGAACACTTTTTTATGGGCAATTTTCCGTTCCAGTCAGTGATCCACGACTTGTTTATCAAATTCCGTGGTGTGTGCTATCCTGTCTATGGGAAAATGCACATAAAAGACCCCTTGCTGTTATTCGTGGAAGAGTAGCCTATGTGGCGGCAGCGGGTTTCCTCTGTGACC